>VMDO01041494.1:0-11167 GCA_007922755.1 Pedetes capensis
ACCATAGTTTTTTTATCCATTCTTCTGTTGAAGGGCACTTTGGTTGATTCCATATCTTTGCTATTGTGAAAAGCGCTGCATTGAACATGGAGATGCAGGTGTCTCTATGGTATGATGACTCATCTCCCTTTGGGTAAATTCCCAATAGTGTTATAGCTGGGTCACATGGTAGTTCTATTTTTAGTTTTTTGAGGTACCTTCATATTGATTTCCATAGTGGTTGCACCAATTTACAGCTCCACCAGCAATGTAAAAGTGTTCCCTTTTCCCCGCAGCCTCGCCAGCATTTGTTGTTGTTTGTTTTATTGATCTTGACCATTCTTACTGGTGTAAGGTGAAATCTCAGCGTTGTTTTGATTTGCATAACCTCATTATTCTTTAAGCTGCCATTCCCAGCACAGTAGACATATGATTGTTGTTCTTGTTAGCTGCCATCGAGTTGGTATCTGACTCATAGCAACCCTGCATACAATAGGCAAAACACTATTGTCAGTGCTTCTCTGTTGTTCATAAGGTTTTTAATGGTGGATTGATTTTTGGGAGTGGGTTGCTGGGGTTGTCTCCCAAACCTACAGCACCTGGTGTTCCCAGGTGGTCTCCCATCCAAGGAGTAACCAGGCCCAACCCTGCTTAGCTTTGGAGTTCTGACAGGATCAGATGCCACAGGGTTATGGCTACAGGCAGACATATGATTAATTGATTCAAAATGGTCTACACCAGTTTATTTTAGCTCACTGATGCCTAGAATGTCAATGTTTATGCATTCTGTTTCCTTTTGGACAATTTATAATTTTCCTAGATTCATATCACATACAATCCACATTCCAACTATTAATGAATGTTTACAGTTGTTCCTTCTGATTTTGAGTTGTGCCACATCAGCAAATGGAAGTCGCTATGGCTTTATTCCATTCTTGTTATTAAGATACACTCTAGCTTGAGGAGGTAATTCCCCCAGTCATCTTTTGAGTGCCTTTCAACATTGTTGTTGTTGTTAGGTCCCGTCAAATTGTGTCTGACTCATAGCAATCCTCATAGGGTATTCAATGGCTGTTTGTTTTTCAGGATTGCCTTAGAAGTGGATTGCCACACCTTTCTCCCATTTTTGTGGTGCTGGGAATCGAACCCAGGATCTCAGAGACTGCAAAGTGGTGCTCTATCAACTGACCTAAATCCCAGTACCACCTTTCAACATGGGGGTCTCATTTTACAGCACTAAATCTAGCAGTGTTTCTCTGCTGTATATAGGGTTTTCAGACAATCAACTGCTCATATGCAGGTTCACAATGAAACTGAAGGAAATTAGAACAAGTGTACAAGAACCATGGTATGACCTTGAGTATATCCCAACTGAGTTTAGATACCACTTCAAGAACAGATTTGATGGACTAGACACTAATAATAGAAAACCAGATGAGATGTGGCATGACATCAACGACATCTTTCACGACAGAAACAAAGGATAATTTAAAAGACAGGGAAAAAAAAGAAAAGACCAAATAACATGTCAAAAGAAACTCTGACATTTGCCCTTGAACACTGACCAGCTAAGGTAAAAGGAAGACATGATGAAGTTAAAGAACTAAATAGGAGATTTCAAAGGGCAGCTCAAGAAGACAAAGTCAAATATTATAATGGTGTGCAAAGAGCTAGAGATAGAAAACCAAAAGGGAAGAACACACTCTCTTTTTCTGAAGCTTAAGGAATTGAAGAAAAAATTCAAGACTCAAGTAGCAATAGTGAAGGATTCTATAGGGAAAATATTACATGATTCAGGAAACATCAAAAGGAGATGAAAGGAATACACAGAGTCATTATACCAAAAACAATTGGTAGAAGACCAACCACTTTCAGAGGGTGCATATGATCAGGAACCAATGGTACTAAAGGACAAAGTAGAAGCTGCCTTGAAGGAATTGGCAAAACACAAGGCTCAAGGAATGATGGAACACCAATAAAAATGTTTCAACAAGTAGATGCAACACTGGAAGTGCTCAGTCATTTATGCCAAGAGATTTAGAAAACTGTTACCTGGCCATCTGACTGGAAGAAATCCATATTTGTGCCTATTCTGGATAAAGGGGATCCAACTGAATGTGGAAACTATCAAATAATATCATTAATATCACATGCAAGTAAAATTTTTCTAGACATCATTCAAAAGTGATTGCAGCAGTGTATAGCCAGGAAACTTCCAGAAAATCAAGCTGGATTCAGAAGAGGATGTGAAAACAGGGATATTATTGCTGATGTCAGATGGATATTGGCTGAAAGCAGAGCATACCAGAAAGAAATCTGTGTATGTTTTATTGGCTTTGTTGTTGTTGTTATTAGGTGCCGTCAAGTCGGTATCTGACTCATAGCGACCCTCTGTACAACAGGGGATACACTATTGTCAGTGCTTCTCTGCTGCGCATAGGGTTTTCAATGGCAGATTGATTTTTGGGAAGGGGTTGCCAGGTCCTTCTCCCAAGCCGACAGCTTCTGGTTTTCCCGGGCGGTCTCCCATCCAGGTACTAACCAGGCCCGACCCTGCTTAGCTTCCGAGATCTGACGGGATCGGATGCCACAGGGCTATGGCTGCAGGCTTTTATTGGCTATGCAAAGGCATTTGACTGTGTGGATCATATCAAATTATAGATAACATTGCTAAGAATGGGAATACCAGAGCACTTAATCATACTCATGAGGAATCTTACATGGACCAGGAAGGAGGCAGTCATTTCAAATAGGACAAGGAAACACTGCCTGGTTTCAAGTCAAGAAAGGTGTGTGTCAGGGCTGTATCCTTGTACCATACCTCTTCAATTTCTACGCTGAGCAAATAATCTGAGAAGCTGGCCCTTACAGAGAAGAATGGGGAATCATAATTGGAGGAAGACTCATTAACAACCTGCATTATGCAAATGACACAACTCTGCTTGCTGAAAGTGAAGAGGATTTAAAACATTTACTGATGAAGATCAAAGAACACAACCTTCAGTATGGATTGCACCTCAGCATCAACAAAACAAAAATCTTTATGACTGGGTGAGTATGTATCTTCATGATAAATGGAGAAAAGACTGAGGCTGTCCAAGGTTTTTCTTTACTTGGTTCTATAATCAACACCTATAGAAGCATCAGTCAAGAAATCAAAAGATGCATGGCACTGGGAAAAGCTGTTGCAAAAGACCTCTTTTAAAGTGCTGTAAAGTAAATATGTCACATTGAATATGAAGGTGCTTCTAACTCTCGCCATGTTATTTTCAGTTGCATCATATGGTTGTGAAAGTTGGATACTGAATAAGGGAGACAGAAGAAGAATTGATGCTTTTGAATTATGGTGCTGAAGATGAATATTGAATATATAACAGACTGCCAAAAGACCCAACAGATCTGTCCTAGAAGAACTACAACTAGAGTGCGCCTTGGAAGCAAAGATGGCTAGCTAGACTGCATCTTACATTTTTTGGACATATAGTCAGGAGGGACCAATCCCTGGAGAAGGACATAATGTTTGGGAGAGTGGCAGTTCAATGAAAAAAGAAAGACTCTGAACTAGGTGGATTGATACAATATCTACAAGGGTGGGATTAAACATAAAAAACATCATATGCCTGGCATAGAATTGGGAAGTGTTTCATTCTGTTGTACATAGCGTTGCTGTGAGCTGGACCCAACTCAATGGCACCTAACAACAACCACAGGTCCTCTTCTACTTCTTTTCTAACATGTGATCTTTAACTCTGTCTTGGTTGATGAGAAAATTTCATATTCTCTGAGTGAACTTCTTCCTCCCTCTTCCTGATGGTTAAGCAATTTTTTAGAATTCCAAATAATGACATCTCAGTCTTACCCTACCCTTTCCAGTCAGGCAAACTCTTACCCCTTAGGAAACACTGTCTTGGATCTCTGAAGCTTACAAAGGCCATGTGTATAAGTACAACAGTGACTCTGACAAACTTTTTCTGAGCTTCTACTATTCTGGAGAAGATTGTGGGAAGGTATAATAATAATAATAATAATAATAATAATAATAATAATAATAATAATACCAGTTCTTCAATATTAGACATGCCATTTGTTTCCTTCTTTTCCTGTTTCAAAATATGTGTCATTGATATTTTTGTAGCACCATAGCCTTTCTTTACTTCTCACTAAAATCATTAATTCCTCAATCATCACCAGATCCCTTATTAAATATCAGGGTTTGGCTCTACAAATGCAGGGAGGAGATTATGCAGAGTTTAATGTACTAGATCACTAAAAACTAAAATTATTTCTCCAGGTTCTTATAGTCATTTCACTCTGTGGAAAAGTACTTAATAGGATACACAAGGTATTGAATGCTAGAGAAAGAGAGGAGCCATAGATGACTGCAGGTATTTTCTGAGTAATTGCCAACATAGTGTTTCATGGAAATGAGAAACTCGGTGTAAGGAGCAGATCTCAGGGTATAAAGTAAGAGTCTGCTTTTGATGTGTTCATTTTGGATACCCAAGAAGAGAAGCTGACTAGGGAGCTGGGGAATGACCACCCTTGACTTCCCCAATTCTTGGGAGTCATTGACAAATACACAGTATTTAAAGCCAAAAATCTGGATGCAGAAAGTAAGTATAGTAAAGAATTGAACCCATCCCAGTGTTTACCATCAGAAAGATGAGGAAGAATGACAAAGGACATTGAGTGGAACAAAGGAAGGAAACTATCCCAAAACAAAGTGAAGAAAATATACCAAAGAGGATGGACTAATCAACAGTGTCCAAGCTTCAGGTACATGAATAAAGTGAAATATGACCCTTAGACTTGGTAATGCGGAGGTCACTGATGACTCAGGAGTCATTTGACAGGTGATTGGAGCAGGGAGTAGGCAACAGAAGTCTGACTAGAGTAGGTCCAAAACAGAGTGAGAGGAGAATTGCAAGAGAACCAGAGAAATGGGATGGCCGCTGTATGTTCAGGGGTGTGGATTGAGAGGAAGAAAGGATTAGTTGCATGGGACTTGATCATTAACATCTAAGTAAATGAAGAATGAAATACTTTAGTTGCATTTCTTGCTGGAAGTTTAAGAACTCGTTATTTATCTAGACAGCTGTCAGATGTTTCAAGTGTCCACATATGAGCAAGATATCAAGCAGGGTTTGGAAAACAACAAAATTGGTGATCTTGGCCTCTACATTTTACTTGAACCATAATAGTCTGGGGAGAAACTATACATTTGGTGGTACAGCCATCTCCCTTTATCTGAATCTAGTCTGTTTCTAGAAATATGTTGGCCAGTGATTTTCCAAATGATGGGAGCCTTTCCATTATTCTACATTGAGAAAAAATAAATTATTCCTACATCATTCAAAACCCCAACCAGTTTTTCTAAATATTAATAAAATATTCTTGGACAGTTATAGGTGTTCAATACCTAATGCACAGTACATAGATTGTTTTATGTGACAGTATCCCAAAGATTTCTGCATAATATAAAGCATTTAAAACACCATTTCTTTAGTGCTCATTGAGTGGATATTCCTGGGAAGAGCATGCAAACCCCAGTATCAGATACAAATTATTGGTATGTTTCTCCTCCACAGTGCAATGCGTATTTACTAACAGAAATTAACAAAAAAAGTTAAACATAATGAGTATAAATAACATTTAGAAAAATAAATAGGACAATCTTTTGAATATTTACTTACTGATTAGAGAATTGTATAAGTGAGACAAGGTGGACCAGAGGAAGCTTAGACTAAATGAAGCCATAAATGCTCAAGATTAGACCTTGGCTAAATCTTGGGACCATCTTCTCTTCTTGGCACTTGAGAGTATGGATTTGTGTTGCTGTTAGCCACCAACTGAAGCTGCAAGTGAAGCAATGAGATGAAAAAAAGAAAAATCCTCAAAATTTATATTTGTTTACATTCTTTTTGCTTTCATTTATACATTTCTCAACAACATGAGAACAGACTTATGACTGCATTTTTAAAATATGCTACCCCTCACATCATTTGCAGCTGTTATTATCATTTTGTCTGCATCATCTAAATGTATTCTAAATATTTGACATGAACTATTCATTCCTCCTCTTCTTCTAATGGATGACTGTCAACCTGAGCAAGTTCCACTTTACTAGAAAAAAGTCTTCACTTTATAATCTGAGGTAGATGTGCACATACAAGGCATTGCACATTTAAAGAACATGATCCTTGGGGAAGAAGAGCTGAATTACAAATGCAGCTGCACATCTTATCACTTAGACTCAGACATGTCTTAAACATTTTGCTGGCTGCTCACAGTCAGATTATAATGGGATTTTCAATTCAGATGTTGAGATTTTAAATAATTTTTTTTCAAATTGTCATACTCAACAGACAGGGGGAAATCAATAACAAAGTATACCTGCAAATGGTGCTTGCTTAAGAAGGATAGGTTTAGACATCCACAGTCCTGCATCCACAGCCTGGCCTCCCACACCCCATATTTGCTTGTCATATCTTAGGTAATGTAATTAATCTCTATGAGCCTCTATTTCCTCCAATGTGAAATGGGGATAATAATACCTAACTTACAAGGTTATTATAAGATCATAATATACATACATTGTGTCTGTCATACATATTAAATGCTTAATTATTAGACACACATAATTGCTTCTATTGGCCTATTAGTATGTGGGTATAAATGATAGAATTACAAAGAAAGAAGCATGCAATATAAACAGAATACAGCCTATTTATTGTTGGGATAATCAGAGGAAAACGCCTACAGCCATACTACTGTGGCATCCGATCCCATCAGATCTCAGAAGCTAAGTAGGGTTGGACCTGGTTAGTACTTGGATGGGAAACTGCCTGGGAACACCAGGTACTGTAGGCTTGGGAGAAGGACCTGGCAACCCACTCCCAAAAAACAATCCACCATTGAAAATCCTATAGCAGAGAAGCACTAACAATACTGTCATATATAGGGTTGCTATGAGTTGGACACCAACTCAACAGCACCTAACAACAACAATCAGAGGAAAATGAGATTATTGTTATGTATAAGAAAACAGAAATAGAAGCCATGTGTTTAAGGGCAAGCTATGTTATATTTTTCTTTCTCACCTTGGCTGTGTCTTATAAGAAAGTAGTGCCCATGTATTTAGAGTTTTACTGAATGATTAAGTTAGTGTTAAAAATGCAAAAGTAATTCTCTCAATTTTATCCACAGCAAAATCATATTAATATATTAATAACTAAATAATTATCAATGATAATGCAAAAAAGTCTCCAGCAAATAACACCCAGGCTCCCCATCATATCATCCAAAATACTTACACAGTGTGCTTCCTTAACTATAAAACTGGGGTTATAGTATTTACCTCAATGCAAAACTCCTGGCAAAAGTTGGCAATAAGTAAATATTAAGTTCCTTCTGTTTCTCCTCTATGACTGCCTAGTTTTGTGCCTTGGCTTAACTTCCTATGCCTCTTTAGTCTATTTCTTCACCTGGAAAACGAAGGCATTGAACTACATGATCTCCATGTTCCCAGCCAAATGTAAATTCCAAAGTTACTGAGCTCTGATCTACTCATTCTCTGTCCCTGAGAGAGATTTTTTCCTTCATAGCTATTCAATGTTTTAATATAATAAATTATTTCAATTCTCTATCTCTAACTTTCTCAGCCTCTAAGAGACCATACGGTGTTCCAGACCCAGGTCCTTTGCACTGCTCTGAGTGATTATTCATATAATGAGGTTAATATGTGAATAGCGCCCCAGGGATCGTGCTTGGCAGCAGCCTCAGTTCCATGCTGTCTCCCAGTGTAGTACAGTGAGTGCTCAGGGACAAACGGTCTCTAGCTTTCCTTGAGTTCAGAAAACAGGAATCTGAGTCCAAAAAAAGAAAAAGAGTAAGTAAGCCTTGGGCCATGAGGATCATCCATTTCATAGCCTTTCCTGTTTTGTCACAGACTTTGCAAATGGGCATCAAACATTTCTCAGGACTTTTTGTGCTGCTGTGCATTGGATTTGGTCTGTCCATCTTGACAACAATTGGTGAGCACATAGTGTACAGGCTGCTGCTGCCACGAATCAAAAATAAATCCAAGCTGCAATACTGGCTGCACACCAGTCAGGTAAGTGCCACAGTTCTCTTACTCCAACATTCTTAGGCTTCAGGATGCCCAGCAATGGGAAGATCCAGAGCCTTGTCAGAATGACAAATGGCAAGTTACCAAGAGAAAGAGGGGAGTGGCAAGCTCTCAATTAAAAGATGAAGCTCACTCTAAGCCCATTAATTCACCTTCCCCTTAAAGTGTAAGTCAGATACCAACACATGATTTACAGGGAGAACTGAAATTGTTGACCCTTCAGGGACACTCATCTGCATACTTCTCCCTGTAGGAAATTGGCTCAGACAGCCAAAATGCAGTAGGAAGGTATATCATGATGGAGGCATGCTAGCAACTGGTCCAGAGGTGCAGTCTCTCCTGGCTCCTAGTGTGCCATGACTTGCCTGGCTTCTCAGCAGTGAGGTTGCCTGTTCTGCTGCTTTTGCCCTGTTCTTCCATTCTCTTGCCGACCTCCCTGCTTTGCTAACACAGTACCTTTTTTTCTATATAGGTTACTATCATTGATTTTGTTACAGCTGAAACCTATTCTTCCTGTTTTCTTCCTGGGAAGTATTTGGTTTCCTAAGAGAACTCTGCAGACAAGTGATGTTTTCTGTTGCATGTTAATATGATTACTTTAATTCTGAGGAGTCCTGCTTGTTTTGTTTTGGTTGTTAAGTTCAAACAAGGTTTTGACTCATTTTGAGCAATTTTACAAGTCATTTTGCTATACATGAATTATAATAGCACTTCTTTATATCACATACAATTTTATAATCCAAAGCATTTCTAAGCTTTCTATCATCAGACTATTTTTCTTCTACAGGAAGGATAATAACCTATAAGTAGAATTCCTGTAGAATCTACTTTCAAGCATGCCTGGAAATTTGGTTAAAGAGACCAAGTTTGTAGCAACTAGATATTCCATTAAATCTCAAGTGGTACCTTGTCCCCTGACCCATGTGTTTCTAATGACCTCTACCTGTAAATCTGTTCTTTCTTCCAGAGATTGCATAGAGCATTAAACACATCATTTGTAGAGGAAAAGCAGCAGCGTTTCAAGACCAAACATGCAGAAAAGAGGTAAGAAAAGACCAATGCCAGCTGCCTTTACACTTGCTAGCATAAAATTTTAGAGATACAACTGAGACTCCATGCTCAAAAGGGAAGTCATGTCTAAATAATTATTAAGATTAAATTAGGACAATTTTTGATAAATGGAACCAATATAAATATATGTAGTTTCAGACAGAGTGAAATAAAACAAATATAAACAATAAATAAAATGTTTATTTTTGTTTTATTTCACTCTATCTGAAACTACTTGTATATATATGTATGTATACATTGATGTTGCTGTTGTTGTTGTTGTTAGGTGCCGTGGAGTCAGTATCCAACTCATAGTGACCCTCTGTACAATAGGGGAAACACTATTGTCAGTGCTTCTCTGCTGTTCATAGGGTTTTCAATGGCAGATTGATTTTTGGGAGGGGGTTGCCGGATCTGTCTCCCAAGCCTACAGTATCTGGTGTTCCCTGGCGGTCTCCCATCCAAGTACTAACCAGGCCCGATCCTGCTTAGCGTCCGAGATCTGACGGGATCGGATGCCACAGGGCTACTGCTGCAGGCGTATGTATACATACATGTATATATATGTATATACACACACATAAACACTGAAACAGCAGCACATGCAAAATACTGTCAGGTTTAGAAGCACAGTTGTGGACTCTGGAGTCATACTAGATCCAGTCCTTACTCCAATATTTACAATTTGTGTAGTCTTGGGCAAGTTATTTAACTTCTCAGTGCTTCAAGTTCCTCCTTTGTGAAATTGAGATGAAAACAGTAGCCATTTCCTAGACTAGTTGTAAGGATTAAATAAGATAATACACAAAAGGCCTGAAAACAAGGCAAATGCCTAATAAATATTAGCTACTATTAGCAGAGAGCCATGGCACACATCTGTAATCCTAGCCACTCAGGAGCCTGAGGAAGGATGATCATAAATTGGAGGCCAGAGGCAGTGTGAGAAACTTAGTGAGACATTGTCTCAAACAAACAAAAAAAATAAAAATAAAAAGGGGAGGTGGGGCTAGGGATACAGTTCAGTGGTTAGGGCACTTGCCTAGCATGTGCAAGGTCCTGAGTTCAAACCACTAGTGTTGTAGGAAAAATAAAATAGCTACTATTATGTATAAAATATATGTAAGACAATTCATGAGTTCTGCAGGCAGTAATTTTCATTAAAAATTCTCTTTTGGGCATGTTTTCACTCCACATTCCTTTCCAGAACTACGAGGAATATTTGAAATATCCAACAGACCTGCCTCACCTAGTTCTGGCAGTCTTGTTGTTAGGTGCTGTCGAGTCAAGTCCAACTCATAGCAACTTTCATAGGGTTTTCACTGGCTGATTGTTTCAGGAATGCTTCAGGAGTGGATTGCCACATCCTTCTCCCATCCCGGCACTCTTGTTTTTGTTAGGTGCCATCGAGTCAAGTCCAACTCATAGCAACCCTATGTACAGCAGATTGAAACACTTCCTGATTCTGTGCCAGACACACGATCTTACTTGTATGTAAGCCCACTGTTGCAGACACTGTGTCAATCCACCTGGTGGAGGGTTTTCCTTTTTTTGTTGTTGATCTGCCACTCTCCCAAACATGATGTCTTCCTCCAGGGATGGATCTCTCCTCACTATATGTCCGAAATATGTAAGATGCAGTGCAGCCATCCCTGCTTCCAAGGAGCACTCTGGTTGAACTTCTTCTAGGACAGATCTGTTGGTTCTTTTGGCAGTCCATGGTATATTCAATAGACGTCTCCAGCACCACAATTCAAAAGCATCAATTCTTTTTCTGTCTCTCTTGTTCAATGTCCAGCCTTCACAACCATATGATGCCACTGAAAATACCATGGCATGAGTCAGACGCACCTTCATCTTCAATGTGACATCTTTGCTTCTCAATACTCTAAAGAGATCTTTTGCCACAGCTTTTCCTAGAGCAATGCGTCTTTGGATTTCTTGACTGCTGCTTCCACGGGTGTTGATTATAGAGCCAAGCAAAGCAAAATCTTGGACAACCTCAATCTTTTC
>VMDO01041495.1:0-11164 GCA_007922755.1 Pedetes capensis
GCACAGTGGTGAGGGGAGCCAATCAAAATTATGGTGGTTGAGGCTGGTCAAGCTGGCCGGGGGCCATCTTTGCTCACTCGATGGGAGGGGCTGTTTTGAGTGAGTGGGATGAGCCCTGGGGTCAGCTAGGGGTCAGCCCCTCAAGCTGTCATGAGGGACCCTAGCTGGAAAATATTATTTTAAAAATCCCCAACATCTAACACTGTGCCATGCCTGGCACTATGTCAGTTCTTCTCTGCTATTCATAGGGTTTTCAATGGCAGATTGTTTTGGGATTGTTTCAGGAGAGGTCTGCCAAGTTCTTCTTTTGTATTTGCAGTGCTAGGGATTGAACCTAGGGCCTCAGAGAATGCAGTACAACACTACCAACTGAGCTAAACCCTAGCCCTTGGATAAGTGTAGCAAAGAAAATAAAAGAGCAGGACAACCCATATGATTGTTGGCTAATGATGATCATATCTAAATAAGATTATAACGAAATACATTTGGAGGGAATTTTATTAAACTTTTTAATATGTAATGCAAATTACTTCAAGAATAATGACATCTCTTTCTACAATTTGAGGAAAAACATAAAACATGGGATGAAACTATATGAGTATATGGAAAAAGGAAATAAAAGGGAAAAATCAATGACTATATAACCCATGGTTGCATTCAACTGTCATTACATATTAGTTAAAGTTCCTACTTTTTTGTTTTCTTTTTCATTCATCTTGTTTTGTAAAATATATAAAATGATGGATGTGTAAGGAAAACTGATTTAATAGTTGCATAATGGATATATCAATGACATAATACTTTGTACATCACTAACATTTATAAATAAAAATACTTGAATTTGTTGTAGAACAATAAATCTACATAGGAATTTGATATAATGAAAGGATTTGTTTAGTTTGTCCATCAAATTATGTTTTGAAATGTTTCATTAATGCTTTTTATTTAGGTAAATAATTGGATCTTCACTTTTTACCAGTAAAGGTAATTGATTTGTAAGTAGAAATTGTCAAAAAGGAAATAGAGTGCATAAACATCAACATTCTAAGCATCAGTGAGCTAAATTGGACTGGCATGGGTCATTTTGATCAGATAATCTTATGATCAACTATTCTAGGAATGAGAAATTGAAGAGAAATGGGGTTACATTCATCAAAATAAAAGATATCACAACATCTGTCCTGAAGTAGAATGTTGTCAGTGATAGAATAATATCCATACATCTACAAGGACAGCCAGCCTGCAGCCTTACCACTCTGGTGTCTAATCCCATCCGATCTCAGAAGCTAAGCAGGATCAGGCCTGGTTATTATTTGGATGAGAAACCACTTGGGAACATGAGGTGCTGTATGCTTGGAGAAAGACCCAGCAACCCCCACTCCCTCCAAAAAACTCATCATCCATTGAATACCCTATGAATTACAGAGTAGCAGTTACAATAGTGTTTAGCCTATTCTTTGTACAGTCGCTATGAGTCACACACCAATTCAATGGCACATAACAACAACAAGCTTCCAGTTAATATGACTATTATTGAAATTTGCACATCCACCACTAAGGCTACAGATGAAGATAGGGAAGATTTTTACCAGCTCCTATAATCAGAAACAGATTGTACGTGAATCGGAGAATTACTGGTGAAGAAGGCTCAGTAGTTGGAAAATATGGCTTTGGTGATAGAAATGGTACTGGACATTGCAACATAAATGGGGACTATACACATGGAAGTCACCAGATGGAACATATAGGAACCAAACTAACAACATTTGTGGAAAGAGATGATAGAAAAGCTCAAGATCAAAGTCAGTAAAAGACCAGGTGCTGATTATGTGCTCATATACAGGTTCAAATTGAAACTGCAGAAAATTAGAACAAGTGTATGAGAGCCAAGGTATGACCTTGAGTATATTCCATCTGAGTTAAGAGATGTCCTCAAGAACAGGTTTGATGTGAAGACCAGAGGAGTTGTGACATGACATCAAAGACATCATTCACGAGGAAAGCAAAAAGTTATTAAAAAGACAAGAATTGCACCTCAACATAAGGAAAAAAATTTCTTACAACTAGGTCAGTAAGCCACTTCATGGTAAATGGAAAAAAAGATTAAGGTTTCCTAAGATTTTTGCTTACTTGGTGCTACAATCAACACCCGTGGAAGCAGCAGTCAAGAAATCATAAGACACATTGTACTGGGAAAAGCTGTTGCAAAAGACCTTTTTAAAGTGTTGAAAAGTAAAGATATCACATTGAACATGAAGGTGTGCCTGGCTCATGCCATGGTATTTTCAGTTACATCATGTGGCTGCAAAAGCTGGACACTGAATAAGGGAGGCAGGAAAATAACTGATGCTTTTGAATTATGGTGCTGGACTTGCATATTGAAAATACCATGGACTGTCAAAAGAACCAAGAGATATTTCCTAGAAGAACTGCTAAGAGGGTACTCCTTGGAAGCAAGGGTGGCTTGACTAGATCTTAGGTATTTTGGACAAGTTTTCAGGAGGGACAAATCCCTGGAGAAGGACATCATGTTTGAGAGAGTGGCAGGTCAGGTCAATTAAAAATAGGAACATCTTCAACTGGATGGATTGACATAGTGACTGCAACAATGGACTTAACCATAGAAAATATTGTGTGCCTAGCACAGAATCAAGGAGTGTTTTGTTCTCTTGTACATAGGGTCGCTATAACTTGGACCCAACTTGAAGGCAACAACAACAACAGCAAAATACAGATGTGCAGATGCATATAAAAAAGGTAAGTTGTCTACATAAGATATTAAAGTTTATTTTATACACAGTTTTAAAATTCCAGTTGTGTGACAAACTAATGGTAATACGCTTATGGTAATACTTTTTACTTATCTTATAGTTTTTCTTAAATATTATCTTCTTTTATTCACTTTTGTTTTAGTAAAAAATGAGCACATTTGGTATGCTAATCCATTGTTGTTGTTAGGTGCCGTGGAGTCGGTATCCGATTCATAGCGACCCTCATAGGGTTTTCAATGGCTGACCGTTTTGGGATTGCCTTGGGAGTGGATTGCCAGGCCCTTCTCCCATTTTTGCAGTGCTGGGAATTGAACTCGGGACCTCAGAGACTGCAGCGCAGCGCTCTACCAACTGAGCTAAATCCCACCCCATGCTAATCCATATGTAGCCATAATATAAATGAGAAATAGATAATTTAGTGATCAATTAAAAATGTTATGAAACAGTTCTCAAATCTGCAAATCTCTTGCACAGAGTACCCAGAAAGAAGGCACTTGTGTATCTATTACTGGGTTTGTATTTTCCCACCTTAGGCCTCTAAGTACCTCATTAACTTTTTTGGTCATGGAAATTCAAGCTTTTGTGACAGGCTTCTTTGCCAGACCAACTCAGTCTGTGTCCTAAACCTCTCAATTCTTTATGCAATATTCTACTGATGCTTAAAGAAAAATGCTAACTGGTCCAGAGTCATATTATCATGATTTTCTGAAAATAGTAGATATGCTATTTTCCATAATGGTAGTACTAATTTACCTACTCACCTATAGTGCATAAGAGTTTCCTTTTCTCAGCATCCTCTCCAGCATTGTTATTTTTTGTCATTCTTTCAGCCACTCAAATCGATGATATCAACTTGCGAGTTGGAGTTGCATTTCCTGTATGATTAGCAATTTTGAATACTTTTTCATATACCTGTTGGCTATTTTATACATTCTTTCGAGAAATATCTGTTCATGTAATTCTTGAGTTGATTACTTTTTGTGATGAGTTATTTGTGTTTGTTATGCTTTCTGTGTGGTAACCTCTTTTCTGATAAATAGTTTATAAACGTTTTCTCCCATTCTTTGTGTTGTCTCATTACTTTGTTAATTGCTTTCTTTACTGTGCAGAAACTTCTTAGTTTTATGTAAGTCCATGTTTCTTTTGCTTTTTTTCCTTGTGCTTTTGAACTCCTAATCAAAATATCATTTTCAAGGGTCTCAATGTATTTCCCTTATATTTTATTTCAGTTTTTCCACAGTTGTGGGTCTTATATTTACATCCATTTCAAGTTGATTTTTACATATACTATGAAGTAGGGGTCTAGTATCAATCTTCTGCAGATATATGTCCAGTTTTCCCAGCACTATTTGTGCAAGAGATTGGCCTTTTAAAATATATATTTACCTGGCACCTTTATAAAAAAAAACAGTAGCATTTAATTACATAGATTAATTACCAGATTTTCTTTTCAGTGCCATTGCCCTATGTGTCCATTTTCATGATGAAACTGTGGCATTTTCATTACTATAGCTTTATAATATATTTTAAAGTCAAATTTTGTGAAGCCTCTAGCTTAATTTTTCATCTTTATTGTTTCACAGAATAAAAACATCACAAAAAACACGTGGAACCACAAATGATTCAGAACATTAAAAAACTTATAATCAGCCACATTTAAAAGAGATAGCATTGTTCATTTTGTCATATTGAGCAAACTGATTTTTAAGATGATTTTTTCTTTTTTCCTCTGGAGCTGAGTCTTATGCCTATCTTCCTTGTACCCTCAGAAACTCACAATTTTTTTTCTTTTTCTTTCCCTTTTTTCTCTTATTCACTCAGAGGCTTTGGTGATTGTCTCCAATTCAATCCCAGGACCCCACACTGCACCTCTTTCAGAATGAGAATCGAATACTAATCTGTCTACAATGGGTGTTTTGAAAGCACATTGAAAATCAGGTCACCTGTCAGAGAACTAATAGAACTGTATAGCAGATCTGTGGAAAAGAATTTATATGAGAATAAAGGAAGAACCAGGTGAAAAAAGTATTGGAAGCAGTTGGAGTTTTTTAGGAATACAAAAGTGGTAATGATTTTTTTCCCCTTCAAAAGTAGGATGTCATGATATAAGATTGGGAAACCAGAGTCTAACTTTCTTTTCAATTTCTCCAATATCATTTTCAAAAATAAACTTTCACAGAAAAGTTTTAGAATAAGACAATTATTGCAAAGACTGTACTGAGAATTCTCATATACTCCACACTCCATTTCCCTTATTAACAACTTACATTAGTACACCACATTTGTCATAATTAATGAAGAGATATTTATACTTTGTGATTAAGTAATGTCCACATATTATTCAAATTTTCGGCTTTTCCCTAATGCCTCCCTTTTTGTCTTCCTTCCTTTCTCCTTTCCTCCCTTTTCTGTCAATGATACTACCCAGGATACCCTATTACATTTACTTGCCATATCTATTTAGGCTCTTCTAGGCTCTGACAGTTTTTTAGAGTTTGTTTTTGATGACCTTGGCAATGTTGAGGAGTGCTGGGCAGACACCTTATAGAATGCCCCTCAACTGGGACTTATCTGTTATTTTTGTCATAAATAGATGGAGACGAGAGACACAGAGATAAAGTACCTTTCTGAATATATATCAAAAGTTCAATGTTGTTGTTCTTAGGTGCCGTCGAGTCGAGTCCGACTCATAGCGACCCTATGTACAGCAGATCAAAACACTTGCCAATTCTGTGCCAGGCAAACGATCTTATTTATGTTTAAGCCCATTGTTGCAGACATTGTGTAGAGCCATCCGGTGGAGAGTTCTCCTCTTTTGCGTTGACCTGCCACTCTCCCAAACATGATGTTCTTCTCCAGGGACTGATATCTCCTGACTACATGTCTGAAATATGTAAGACGCAGTCTGGCCATTCTTGCTTCCAAGGAGCACTCTGGCTGCACTTCTTCTAGGACAGATTGGTTGGTTCTTTTGGCAGTCCATGGTATATTCAATAGACGTCTCCAGCACCACAATTCAAAAGCATCAATTCTTTTTCTGTCTCTCTTGTTCAATGTCCAGCTTTCACAACCATATGATGCCACTGAAAATACCATGGCATGAGTCAGACGCACCTTCATCTTCAATGTGATATCTTTGCTTTTCAATACTCTAAAGAGATCTTTTGCCACAGCTTTTCCTAGAGCAACGCGTCTTTTGATTTCTTGACTGCTGCTTCCACGGGTGTTGATTATAGAGCCAAGTAAAGCAAAATCTTGGACAACCTCAATCTTTTCTCCATTGATTGTGAAGTTGCGTGCTGACCCAGTTGTAAGGATTTTTGTTTTGTTGATGTTTAGTCATAACCCATATTGAAGGCTATGATCTTTGATCTTCATCAGTAAATGTTTTAAATCCTCTTCACTTTCAGCAAGCAGAGTTGTGTCATCTGCATATCGCTGGTTGTTAATGAGTCTTCCTCCAATCTTAATGCCGTGTTCTTCCTCATAAAGTCCAGCATCTCGGGTTATTTGTTCAGCATATAAATTGAAGAGATAGGGTGAAAGTATACAGCCCTGACGCACACCTTTCTCAACTTTAAACCACTCAGTGTTTCCTTGTTCTATTCAAACAGCTGCCTCTTGGTTCATGTACAGATTTCTCATGAGCACAATTAAGTGTTCTGGTATTCCCATTTTCTGAGGTGTTATCCATAATTTGTTGTGATCCACACAATCAAATGCTTTCACATAGTCAATAAAACATAGATAGACATCTTTGTGATATTCTCTTCTTTTAGCTAATATCCACCTGACATCAGCAATGATGTCCCTGGTTCCCCGCCCTCTTCTGAATCCTGCTTGATTTTCTGGTAATTCCCTGTCTATATACTGGTGCAGTCACTTCTGAATGATCTTTAGTAGAATTTTGCTGCTGTGCAATATTAATGATATTGTCCCATAGTTTGCACATTCAGTTGGATCCTCTTTTTTGGGAATAGGCACAAATATGGATCTCTTCCCGTCAGTTGGCCAAGTAGCTGTTTTCCAAATCTGTTGGCATAAAAGTGTTAACACCTCCAGTGCTGCGTCTGTTTGTTGAAACATCTCTATTGGTATCCCATCAATTCCTGGAGCCTTGTGTTTCGCCAGTTCTTTCAAGGCAGCTTCCACTTCGTCCTTCAACACCATTGGTTCCTCTTCATATGCAACCTCTTGGAATGGTTGGTCATCTACCAATTCTTTCTTGTATAATGGCTCTGTGTATTCTTCCAGACAATAGTTCAATTCACAATTATTATTTATCACTGTAGATACTAATTTTGATCACCTGGATTGCTATAGCGGTTTTTAAGAAAGTCATTGTCTTCTACCTGCCCGGTAGTGAGACTTTGTTGTTGTTGTTGTTGTTGATAAAGTGCCCTAGAGTGAAGTCCAACTCACAGTGACCCTCCTAGGGTTTTCATTGGCTGATTGGAAGTGATTTTAGATTGCTTCAGGAGTGGATTGCCATGTCCTTCTTCCATTTTTGTGGCTCTTGTTGCCTCATTGTAAGTGAGGAACATTTATATAAGATAGAATTCCTCTGAACAGAGAATTTTCCATTTTTTTCCATTGATTTCATTATTTAATCATATACTCATATTGGTATATTGTCATGGATCTTTATTTTATGTTAAAATCTAAAGCTGCTTCAGTTATTTGCTTAGCCATTTTATGACAGATTTGGCTGTTGGCTCCACTACATCTTTGACATACCCTTATCAATGTGAGGTGTGATTTTAGATGGAGGAGAGCATTTTCTTAATTTTTGAAACTAGACATTCTTCCAAATCATCATGTTTTTTCCTGCACATGTCCTAGAATCAGCCATTTCTGCAGGAGTCCTGGTTTCTTTGATTGCAGAATGGTGTGAGATGTCAATCCTTGGGTGCTAGGTGTACTTCTTGTTTCTGTGTGTATACCAATCCATGTATTTGCACATTTCTTTAAATTTTTCTACATGGAACATTTATTTTGGGTATTTCTCCTACTTGGTATTCTCTGAGCATTTTGAATCTATGGTTTGTTGTCATTAATTTTTGGAAGTTTTCTGTCATTGTTTCAAGTATGTTATTTCTGCTATGTTTTCTTACTTTTCCTTCTGGGATACTGATTATGCATATACTATACCTTTTGCCTGCAGTCATATCACTGTGGTGTCTGATCCCATCAGATCTTGGAAGCTAAGAAGGGTTGGGCCTCGGTAGTACTTGAATGAGAGACCATCTGGGAACACCAGGTGCTGTAGCCTTGGGAGAAGGACCCCGGGAATCCACTCCCAAAAACCAATTAGCCATTGAAAATACTATGAATAGCAGAGAAGCACTAGCATTACTGTTTCACCTGTTTTATGTAAGATCACTATGAGTGGGACACCCACTCCAGGCGCCTAACAACAACATATCTTTTGAAATTTTCGCACAGTTCTTATATACCTTCTCCTTCTTCCTCCTGCTCCTCTTCCTCTTTTTCTTCTTGTCTTCCTTTTCCTCCTCCTCCTCCTCTTCCTTATTTTTCTTTTCATGTTTCAGTTTGGAAATTTTTGTTGACATATTTTAAAGCTTAGTGTATTTAGCCTTTTCATATCTATGGTGGATTTTTTTAAATCAAAGGCATTCTTCATTTTTCTTTGGTGGTTTTTCTTTATTTTTCTTTTTTTTGGATTGTTCAGAATTTCCTTTTGATAGTTGCTTAGAGTTTCCATCTCTTTTGGAAGATGGAATTTTATTAGTTTACCAATATATTTTTTGGAATTTTATTATTTTACCAATATATTTTTTGGAATTTTATTATTTTACCAATATATATTATTTTATCAATAAATTTTCTTCTTTTTAATATTAGTCATAGTTATAGTAAACTATTTACATATTCCTGATACTTATTGTAAATTCTTATCTTATAATTCTAAAATGTGAAACATATCTGAATCTAGTTTCTGATACTTTCTCTGTTCAGCCTGTGATTTGCCCTGTCTTTTAGCATGCCTTGTAAGTTGCACTTAATATCTAGTTATATTGCATCAAGCAGTAAAAACTAAGGTAAATAGGTATTTAATTGAAGATTTATGTCGTGTCTCTCGATTGGGCTTTGTTGAATGTTTGCTGTAAGTATAGATGCCAGCGGCTTCATACCTCTGTTGGCTTTGTGTTTGTCTTCGTTCTTTGCTTCTCTAAGTATTTCTTTTAAGAAAGAGCCTATATCTTGCAACTCTTTTAGCTTTAATCCACCCTGATTGTGCTGGAATGCAGTTTATATTGTTCCAATGTGCTAGAGGGTAAACTTTGTGTAATCTTCTAATTAAATCTTAGTCTTTTAGTGGTATGGTATCTCTTGCCTGGTACTTCCAACAGTGTTTCTTGCTTGATAAGACAGGGAAGTTAGAGATGACTAGAGGAATGTCCTTTCCTCATGGCACTGGGCCAAGTCTCTGGTAAAGCTTTTCCCGTGGATAGGAGGCCTTTGTGGCAGAGAAGACTCTGGGTGCATCTCACAGAGATTGCTCTTTCTCTCTTGTCTCTATCCTAGCCACATGGAACTCTTCTTTAAATCTTACCCATGAGAAACTGTTGTGTTTCCTAGAGGTAAAATCCAGGAAAGGGAAGCTGCTTCTCTAAGATTGCAGCCTCGACTGTTTCTCACTTTATATTGGTCTCTGGTCAGCCTCCAGAAATTTGGCAAAATTACCTTTCAAGTGTTCTTAACAGTCTGTGTCTCCAGAAGCTTCTAATAAGCAGATTTTGGCTGTTACTTTCTGGATTCGTTTGTCTTTCCAAATTTCAGGATGCCAATTTGCCCTGCAAACTCATGTTTCTCATGTGTCCAACAAGAACAACAAAAAAAGTCATAGTTTTCATTTTTTCCAGTTTTTCCGTGTTATAAGAAAATAGTGAGAACCTCTAATCCCTTTATCTGTTGCAGCTAAAACTGAAAGTTCAAACTAACTTTTAAAACCCTTTTTGATCTCTTTTCTATCCGATTGCTCAGATGATAGTGGCCTCTAGTGGAAATTGCTATTCCCTCTTCCATCCGCTTCTGCTTTACCTTGTTCTTCCTTCTGAAAATTCTTACATGTTTTATTTTAAATTGCCATTACATAATTTATTTTCATCGTTTGTGCTTCCTTTTTGTTTCAAGCTTCCTGTTTTGTAGATGGAAATACCAGAATGGCATCATGATAACGTCACCTGTCCCTTCTTTCTAGCCTACGATGGTAGCTGGGTACTGATTTAAAATAGAGAATACTGACCCAGGTAAAGTTGATTTTGTTGATAGCTTCTAGTCTCTTTTTTGCTAAACTTCCTGTGAAATGCTAATTCTGGGTTTTATGGATATTTATTTATTCAATGTCCATATTTGTTTCATTCTTTCTCACCATGTTTCTATGTACATATATTACACAAGTGGAAAGATTACTAAGGCAAATCCTTTCTTGACATCTTTGAACAGCAACATAACATTTTCAAGATTACACTTATAAAAACATAAAGTAATTTTTAAAAGGCATAAGTCCAATCTATTTTTTGGAGTCATTTTCATATGATAACTTATATTTTACTCTATAAATGAAAAGGGAGGCAGAATAACCCAAAGGTTCTCAAGCTTCATATGAAAGTAATCATGGCTCTAAAAGGGAATTTTGCAAACTTTGAATGAGAGTTAGATTTGATGGGGTTGACATCTTCAGATACCTGAAAGAAGAGAAAGTTCCCATTTGTCATGTGGTATGCTGTGGGGATCCTGAAATGTACTTTACTAGTAAGTTTGTAAGTAAGTAAAATATGTGTGTCTTTAGTCTTCTTGGACCACTTTATATCAATGCATTTTCTATATTGTTTCCAAAAGCCTTATATAGGCACTATAAGTCATTAGTCTGGTGGAGATGCTGGGTAAGTGTCAAGTACAAGTTAGTACAAGATCCTTCTACTATTTAATTCATATTTTTTAGTTTTATTGAGGTGTTTAAATTATTATAAATATAGGCATAGTATTGATAAGTACTAGTACTTTAAAATAAAATTAAAATGTTAATATGTGGTCATGTATCAATAAGGAAGTAATTCATTTGCAACCCAAAGCAGTAGAAAATATATTGTGGACATCCTTATTTTAATGTGCATCTTGCCTGTAAGAAGGCTAGTCACAAAGTATAGAGGATTAATCATAGCCAAGTCACCTGATACAGAGTTCTAGATAATTACTCTTAAAAACTGCACAAAAGCTCTCAAAAGCTAAAGAATTTATATTCAGCTATGGTTTTTAAAATGGAAACACTTATGAGAAGTATATTTTAAGATTCAGTGTTTTTATATTCTGGTATTTGACATAGAATTTTCTCAATTATTGGTAGATTTCACTAAATTATGCATGTA
>VMDO01041496.1:0-11139 GCA_007922755.1 Pedetes capensis
TTTTTGTGGGCTGATTGTTTCAGGAGTGGGCTGCTGGGTCCTTCTCCCAAGCCTAGAGCACTTAGTATTCCCAGGCAGTCTCCTATCCATGTACTATTAATCAGGCCCAACTCTGCTTAACTGCAGAGAACTGACCAGATGGGACACCAAGGTAATATCACCCTCAAGTCACTCCCCCTGTCTTTGAACATACTTATCATTCTTGCCACTTTTTGAAGCAGTTCTGGAATATCATTCATGAATGTCTTTAGTTGTACTGTTGTGGCTGCTGCAGTCTTTGAAATGACTCCAAATGTTTACCTTTCATCGTTATTTTGACTTTGGGGAAAAATAAGAGGTCACATGGTTCCAGATCTGGTGAATAAAGTGGATGAGTACACACTGTAATGTTTGTATTAGAGAGAAAATTTCATATTAGAAGCAATATGTGACAAGGACGTTGTCATAATGGAGGATGAAACTAAAGACACTCACAAAACAACTTTCAGAACTGCTTCAGAAAGTGGCAAAAAAGATGGTACAAGTGTGTCCAAATCCAGAAGTATTTTGAGGAGGATTAATGGCAATATGTCCTTTACTATAATATTTTTTAAATTTCAACCTGCATTATATTTTTTATCACACATCAAATTGACAAACACATTCAATGAAAGGTTTTGGTTTTGTAGTAATTACTTTCTTATAGGGGCTGGAGTTTAGCTCATTTGGTAGAGTGCTGCTGTGCAGTCTCTGAGGACTAGAGTTCAATCCCCAGCACCACAAAAGTGGGAGAAGGACACGGCAACCTACTCTGGAAGCAATCCCTGAAATAATAGCCAGTGAAAACTCTACGAAGTTCACTATGAGTCAGACCTGACTTGATTGCACCTAACAACAACAACAATTTTCTTATTACTATTCATACCTGGCTTAGTAAAAAGATCAATAGTATAGTGAGTACTTAAGATTACTTTATAAAATCACTATCATATAATATATCATGTATCATAACACTCTTGAAAAATTCTCCATTCATTTTGATATATAACAAAATAAATCACACAAAGTGATACGTTATATGGGGATTTCACTTATTGAAATATTTTGAAGAAATCTTGGAAAATGAAAGCTCTTAAAATTAACTCAGTTTTTGAGATCAATATCTCTTTCTGTATATAAATCTATAAATCATGGTTTTATATTGGCTAAACTGAGTAAATGCAGTAGTTCTAATCCTATTTAAAAGTGTTATTTCTAGGATGCCTTTTGATATTTCATTAAAATATTTCACCCTGACAATGCTTGATCAATTTCCTGATGGATACAATAGAATGACAGGTTAAAAAAATAGGAAAATGATATTGATCTTAAAGTAAAAACTTATTAAAGTACAGTTTACTTTCTGTTACTGAAAAGTATTTGAAAAGAACTGGTTTGGGATAATAATACTATTATAGGACCTGATGTGGTAAGAAATGTAATTTTGTGTATTTTGCCAACATAGCATGTTTAAGGATGAAATCTAAAATTTTGGGTTAATAATTAAGCAAATCTGTTCACACTGAGTGTTTTCCTTGAAAAAAACAAAACAGATGAAGAAGGAAAGATAGTTTCATATATGGTATTTCCATTAAAAAGAAATTGCTGTCTTTAGAATCATGAAAAATTATTGCTTAATGATATCTAAAGCAGAAAATTTGTAAGAGGGAAACAGTTAACAATATACATTTAATTGATATAAATGTGAGTGAGGATTAAAAGTTAATATAAAATTTGTGACATGAGTATTTAAGAATAGTTATCCATGCAACAGGCACCAACAAAATTTCAACTGAACATTTTTTAAATCTTTCAGAACAGTGTACCGAAACAATAAGATATATCTGACATTTTATCACATTCTTTTGTTTGGTAATTATTTATTAAGCATAGACTTAGTATAAAACACCATGAAATCCAGTGAGGAAATAGCAGTGACTTAAAAATTGTATGAAGGTTGAAAAAAAATTTTTGTGAATATCTTTGAAAAAAATAGAGGGTAATTGAAGATTACCCTTAGGAAATGCCATATGTGTTAATATTTAAAAGATAGGCAAAAATTAAGTAAATAAAATATATTCTAAAAATGTAACACTTCTGATAATTTGTATGATGGCAAGATGAAACATATTCATTAAAAGATCTGGAAAAAACCATAATTGCCTGAAATTCAAAGAAGGAAATAGATAATTAGAAGACGAAAAAAGCAAAGAAGGATACAGATCATCTTAGGACATAAATAATTTAATAATTTTAGCTTTTTATCCTAAGAGCAAAGATTAACATGCAAGATGCTAATTTAAAAAGTTAATATGATCAGATTCCTGTTTTAGGATGAAAACTTTGTTTTCTTCTCGGAATAAGATTCCTATATAACTTACCTTACTGAAACAGAAACTGGTGGTAACCTCTTGGAACGCACCATACCCATATTCTGGATAGAGCAGAAGTGCCAAGGAAGTAATCTCTTCACTTTACCCTTGAAGTAATAGCCAAGTAAACTCTATTGAGAATTGATAAATGAATGTTCCTGCCCCTTGCCTATCCACTAAGATAACTCTGAGACATACCACATGTCATCTCTCTGAGTTCCACAGTAGGACTGAACTTGAGATACCCAAAGTGTAATTTGCTTAATCACACAGGCTTTATCTGCTTTATTTACTCCTTTCCTGTCTTGCTTCTCAGTGCTGAGATGACACTCTCCTCCCTACAAAAGACATGCCTCAGAGTCTCTTTGTTAGGATGGTGGATTAGTCTGAGTTTTCCAGAGTAACAGAACCAACCATATATACATATAAAAAGAGATTCATTTTAAGAAATTGTTCATGTGATTATTAAGGCTGACAAGTCCCAGAATGTGCAGGATAAGTCAACAAACGAGACTCAGAAGAGCAAAGGGCTTTCTTCCATCCTGAGCCTAATTGCCTCAGAACCAATGGTTGCCTGTTTCCTTCCATTTCAGAAGTCTGCAAGCTCTAGGCCTAGGAAAACCTGAAGTTTCTATTCTGGTCCTGAGGTAGCCAGCTTTAAGTTACTATAACAAAATATCTAAGATAATTAACTTAATGAGGGAAAAGGCTTATTTCGGCTCATAGTTTCAGAGGTCTTAGTCTGTGTTTACTTGGCCTGTTGCTTTCGCAGCATAGTACATCATGGTAGGAGCACATGATAGGTGAGGCCTGTTCACCTCATGGCAGCTGAGAAGCAAAGAGACAGGAAAGGGCTGGAGTCCCTATATCGTCTTCAATGGCATGCCTCAATATCTAAGTTCCTTCCACTAGGGCCCACCTCCTAAAAGTACCACCACCTCCCAATTTTACCACAAGTGGTTAACCAAGTTTTCAACACATGGTCTTTGAATGACATTCTAGATCTAAAGTATACCAACTCTGAAGGCAGAAAAAATGCAGGTGTCCAAAGACTTCAGGCCAGAAGAATTCTCTTCTAATTGAGATTGTTATTCTCTTTAAGCAACCAACTAATTGGATATGGCACATCCACATTATGAAGGAGAATCTACTCTATTTGCTCTACTAGTTTAAATGTAAATCTCATCCAAATCATTCTCACAGGCATTTGCCTAAAATTCTCATTAGGCATTTGCCTAAAATAATGTTTGACCAAGTCCCTGGACATCCAAAGGCACAATCAAGATGGCACATGAAATTAACCATCACAGGTACATATATTAATTCAGTCTGCCTCCCAGAAAAATACCTTTCTGGTATTTATTCTCCAAACTTTTCCCTAGATGAATTTCCTTTTATAATATGAGTGGGAGAGAGTAAACTTTGCTACATATATTGGTCAAAAATTGGAAGAATATAGGTCTTAGTTTGACTAGAACAATCAATTCTGTCCATAACTATCTCCCCACATAATTATTAATATTTCTGCTTTCATTTTTAAACATTCCTTGCTTGGAGAATAATTTATATGATAATCCTAGTTAGTAACTTATTCTGTAAATGTGATATTGATAAAAATAAAGTTATTTAAATTATACAATATATTCTTATAGCTGTTAAAAATGTAATAATGTTTCATAATTTTTGAAATTAATTTTTCTTCCTGGGTTATTTATGTATATATAGTTTGCCTAATTGTAACCAGAATAATTTTCTTTTTTTGCCATGTTTGGGATTGGATCCAGGGCCTTGTGTATAGTAGGCAAATGCTCTAATACTCAGTTGTATCCTTTCTTGTTTTCTTGAGATAGTCTCAGTATGTATGCCAGGCTAGCTTCAAACTCTTGATATTCCTTTGACCCCCAATTGTTGGGATTACAAGCATGTCAGAACATATCCAGCTTCTATTTTTTATCAGAGTTTCAAACTTGCAAAAAATTGGATTCAAGACAAGCTGCGAGTTCAGTATGTTAAAATTTAGAAGGTTTGAGTTTCATTTGCATTTGGGTTTAAATTCAATGTGTAGATTACAGGGCTTCAAATTGAACTCAAACCCAAACACTGAACCCCTTCTGGTTCAATCACTTTTAAATTTTTTTCTAAGCTCCTCAGATTCAGCTTTTAATGTTGTTTTTGTTTGTTTTTATTTTTATCAGTAACTATTTATTGATCTACCTATACATAAGATTAAAATTTTGGACCCAAATCTAAACCAAAACTCAACCCTGTACATTTTAGCATATGAGCATATTAAACCTGCACCTAAACTTGAATCCAATTTTTTGAAGATTTGAAGCTTTATTTTTTTATTATCTTAAATCTATTTTCTTACCTTTACTAAAGGATTGAAACAGAATACATTTGCAGCATAAATAATTTCAAATTATGATTTAAGGACTGTAACAGGATGTTACTTTATTGTTTTATATTTGATAGACCTCAATAATATTTCCTTAAATAAGCTAACTAACCTGAAAATTATACAACTAATTGATACTTATTTAACTAACTTCAAAGCCAGAGAGTAAAAGTAATGCCAGAGCAGTTCCATTTTCTATTAAGAATAAGGGAAGATTAAGGGAAGGTCAAAAACAATTGAGACCATCTGCAGAAGTCAGGAACTAATCTGTTTATTATTACAGATATAGATATAAGAAGGGATGAGTAGTTGGGCCCATGTATCAAGCCTGTAAATCCAAGTAGTAAGAATGCAGGGGCAGGAGAGTCACAGGTTTAAGGCCATAATGGGCAGCCTTTGTAACTTAGAGAGACCCTCTCTCAGAATAAAAAATAATAAAAGGGCTAGGGATGCAACTCTATAGTACAGCACTTGGCTAGCAAGTGTGAGGCCATCTATTCAACCTCCTCATACTTCCAAGAAGAGGAGAAGGAGGAAGCGGAGGATAATAGGAACAGGAGGAAGAAAAAAGGATGTTAACTGCATATGGGCCCTATAATGCTGAGACCAAGAAAATTCTATAAAGAAATGTTCGTTTATATTGTCTCTCTGTTTTTTATCTTATTTTCCCTTCTTTTTGTGAAATATATTCCTTTGTTTTTATTAAGGAATATTATATGTTATATTAACATAAATATAAATGTCCTAGCATATTCTTGAATCCTCTACTACATCTTATCTTCTATGTTATTAAATGGAAATAAATAATATTTTAATAATTATGGTGAAGCACGTTAAACAAAATTTTAACTTTAAACAATTTTGTAAATAACTATTCAAAATAAATTGCTGATTGTATTTTATAACAAGCAACATGTGCTGAGTGCTGCATCACTGCATTTTTGAAAAGATTCTGCATAATTCTTTTGAAACAGTAGTTGTTCTGGAGTTCATTGGGATTTCCTTATTGTGACTCCCTGGTAGTCCTGCAACAATGAAAGTGTTGTTATTCAAATGCACATAAATGCATTCAGTCCACAATATAGTATTCATATCCATCTATAAATAGTTGATGAAACAATTGTATGAAATAGTTGATATTCATCTGAACCATTTTTTGCAATTTCACTTTTAAATTTGGATTGCATAGTTTCTCCTAAAATACTCAGATCTTTTTCTTAGATTTGCGTGGACAGGATAGTAGCTTCTTAAAATTGCATACTCTCTTTCATCAGATCTAAGCAATCGCTCTCTCTCTCTCTCTCTCTCTCTCTCCCTCTTTCTATACATATATGTATATGTGTATGTATATATATGTATATAATTATAAGCAATATAATAAAGACTGAAAATACAGATGATAGTTATTAAATACATACTATTATCTGTGATTAACTGTCTTAATATTCTTTTTTCTAGATACACCATCAGTTAAGATTATACCATCCACTCCTTTTCCACAAGAAGGACAGTCTTTAACTTTGACTTGTGAATCCAAAGGAAAACCACTGTAAGTGATTTAATGAGCAATAAAGTTTTTCACTTTTTCTTCCATCCTGTTTTGATTGTAGGCTTTAACTGCAGAAATCTAATGTGTTTGCCTTTTCTTGGTAGGAAATGTGATCTCTAGAACAGAAAATCCTCTGAACCATGTCTTCATTAAGTGTCTGTGAAAGATCAGGTTTTCCTTGTCATCTAGAAGGTTTCCAGCTGTGATTTTTTTTTAAGTTACAATAAGGTACTTCAGCTTGGAAGGAGTGTAGGCTTAATCGGTCACTATTAATATCACCCGACTGATAAAAGTTTCACAATGTTGAAATTAGTTCTCATGCAAAACTGAAAATCGAAGCATCCTTAAATATGACCAAGTTTTACACAGAGAATCGTTTTCATAATAAGAAAAACCAAATGTGCATTGCAAATGTAACACCCAATGAGACATAATATGTAATGTGGTATGCTTGGAAGAAATAGGAATAGAAAAGGATCACAATCTCAATGTTTTCAATCATAAAGGAATTTCATGATTAGAATATATGCACACTGTCACATTAGCTCTAAAATTTTACTCTTTGACATTCATGTTTATAAACAGCTAACTCGTAGGATACCTGGTTTTTCTGTAAAATTTAAATGTGGACTTTTAAAGTATTGATTATTTAATACTATTTGAATGGGATATAACTAATATAATAGCACTTTAGGCTAAGCTTTATATAATTTGCTTCATCTTTTAATATCTTTGGATTAATTTGTATTGTGTTTAAATTTTAATAATGTTACTAGGCAGCAGGGTACATTTCTGGGTCCTTGGTCTTCTTACTAAAAGAATTTGAAAACGGACCCAAGATAAACTTTGAGGATGTCAGCAACAGTCTGAGACACAGCTCAAAGCTGCTCCCTGCAGGCTGAGGAGTTCTTCCTCCTAGGAACCTCCACCTAGGTTGAGACAGCACCCTGAATATGTCTCAGAAAAGAATCTCTGGGCAAGTAAGAGTTAAACAAATTAGTTTATTAAGTAGAAATAAGAGACAATACATGCTTTAGGGTAAAGTGCAGCCATTCAGAGAGAAACAAAAGCTTAAGAAAAGAATAATAGTATATATCCAAAACATAGATACATGCTTCTCAAGAGAGAGAACTGCACGTGTCTTTATAATATTGCCATTTACATATCTGTGGCCTTTGAAGTTACAGTGCTCTACAGATGTAACTTACAATCATGTTTGAAGATTATGCAAAGTTTAAAATTAAGTAAAGTTTAAAAATTAGTGAAAATTATATGAACAAATTTACTTATTTTTCCTATTTTTTGGAGTTTTCTTTTTGTAAGTGAAATTGCAAGGTGGTTATATGAGGTGCAATGTTTAGGCTTAGGGATGGGAGAGATGTGCCACTAAGGTTAAATGTAAAGGTCATAACACTGGTGGCCCTAAGTAAGCATAGTCCATTTGTTGTTTCTAACACTTTTCCTTGAAATCCATTAGGAAAATGAGCATCATCTCCATGTAGGCCATCTTTACTGATCTTGTCAATTCTGTTGAAGTGGGAGACGTAAACAGAATCCTTGAGTTAAAGTTTTGTCTCTCAGCTCCCACGAGAAATAAATAGATTCCAGACTGAGGGGCTTTTATCCTTCCCATGTTGCTTTAACCTTTCTATCCTGCCTCACTAGCCATGGGCAGTTCACTTGCAAGAAGGTATTATATATCAACACTTGTGCTTCTTGTAGAGGATATTATCTACAAAGGAAATACTGACCACCTTGTCTCCAAGGAAGCTTACATTGATATTCATGTCTCAAAATGTGTCTGGGATGCAGATTTCCTTTGTCACCTGCCTACCAGCCCCTAAGAAGAATTTAATTGTTTTCTGCATATACCTATATGGGATAGCTTCTGTGCAACTCAGGTTAAAGACTAAAACTTGATTCCAATAATAATTAAATTATTCAAATGAGATATAATATTATCCCCTGAGGAATTTTTCTAATAGAATTGTAAGGTAGAGCCAGGCATGGTGACACACACCTGTAATCCAAAGGATTTGGTAGGCAGAGGCATGAGGATATCAAGTTTAAGGCCAGAGGCAGCCTGAATAACTTAGTGAGACGTTGAGTCAGAATAAAAAAAATTTTTAAAAAAAGGTCTGATGGTGCAGCCCAGTGGTAGAGCTCTTGAAAAAGTATGCACACAACTCTGGGTTCAAAAAAAAAAAAAAGAATTATAACATAGGAGCCTGATGCTTTAACATCTTATTTTTTACCATTCTAAGTCAATCAATGCCTTCTTTATCACTTTTTGGTATTTTAAAATTATTCTTTCCTCTAGTTAACTATCTTTCACAGATACAAATACATTGGTTTAAATAATGACTTATAGATTAATCTATTATTTTCTTACCTGTACAAATATTTGAAATCATTTTAAAGCTCAAAAAGAGCACATGTTTTATAGTAGCTTTACAACATAGAATCAGCTCAATTCACTTTCTCAGTCATACCTTCTGAGAAGCATAAGTTGCTTAGGAGAAAATATTTTTCTACTACAATATCCTATATGGATATGTGAAAAGTTCATCTCAGCATTATAGTTTCAAAAAGACCTTTGAGCTATAAAATTAGAACTTCATCTAGGGAAAGAAGCATAGTGAAATCTACTTGTCTTGTTGTTGTAAGGTGCCTTCGAATTGGGTCTGACCCATACTGACCCTCATGTGTTTTTCAGTGGCTGATTGTTTTGGGATTACTTCTGGGGTGGATTGCCACATCCTTCTCCTGCTAGTAGCTGTTGTTGTTGTTGTTGTTGTTGTTGTTGCTGTTGTTGTTAGGTGCTGTCAAGTTGGGTTTGACTCATACAGATCCTATGGACAACAGAACCAAACACTCCCCGGCACTGTGCCATGCCTGGCACGATTGTCAGTGCTTCTCTGATATTCATAGGATTTCCAGTAGCAGATTTTTTGGGGGAAGGGATTTCCAGGTCCTTCTCCTTAGCCTGAAGCATGTGGTATTCCTGGCGGTCTCCTATACAAAGAGTAATCAGGCCGACCCTGCTTAACTTCTGAGATCAGGTGGGATAGGATTCCAGGCTGCTGTGGCTGCAGACCTTTAGACATATTTAAATCCTTAATTCCTCTGATTCTGTGTATCTAATATCAGAACTTACTTTTGAACTATCTCTTCCTTCTCAACTCTTATGACTTTTCATTATTATTTTCCAGCTATGTTTTTTTGCTGCTCTCTTTTGTTTCTATTTGTTCTTTTACCTCAGGAGGGACTATATGGAGGTATGAAGAAATGTGGCCAAGATCTGGATATAGCGAACAATTTTGGTTTATTCTGTTTCTCCCTCAGATTTATCCAAGAGTATGTATGTATATGTATGTGTGTGTGTATATATATACATATGTATATATACATACATTTATATATGTGTATATATACACACACGTATATATGTATATGCATATACATATACATATATATGTATATATACATGCATATATGTACATGTATATATACACATAGGTACATATATATAAATACACATACACACATATATATTTATATATATACAAACACATTGTTGTTGTTGTTGTTAGGTGCTGCTGAGTCGGTATCCAACTCATAGGGACCCTCATAGGGTTTTCAATGGCTGACTGTTTCTGGATTGCCTTGGAAGTGGATTGCCAGGCCCTTCTCCCATTTTTATGGTGCTGGGAATTGAACTCAGGACCTCAGAGACTGCAGTGCAGCACTCTACCAACTGAGCTAAATCGCAGCCCTTTCTATGCATGGCAAGCTCTATTTCACTTGTTAGTGATACACAGAGATACTGCCAGTAAGGTTCCTCCTAAGAAACAACATTTATTTATACTTTGAGGAAATAAATACATTCAGTAAATCTAGTTAGTTTTCCGGGTGAAATAAGAGAGAGGCTTAATGCATGACTAGCTTTTCAAATTCCTCAAATTCCAACTAATCTGGAATCCAACTGAGTATAAACCTAATGTTTTGTGTTATACTGCATGAACGTGAATAACAGGGCACTTGTCAATCTGAGACAAAAAAAAAATATAGCCGAAAAGGTAGGTTAGTGTATACTCCAGGACTGCCTGGAAGAGATTCAGCAGGAAGACAAATCTGGAGAGATGTATGCTGTCACGCATAAACTTTGCCTGCATGAACCACATAGTTCTTGTTCTAGCCTCAGCAACATCTTTCTTGGCTTTCTAGATACTCTGATATGACAAAGCCAAGACAAGAGCCCAACACTAGAAATGAATATTCTCCTTTGTAAGAGAACTCATTTTAGTTTACTTTTGTCTGAGTTTGACAGATAGCAGTCTGAGATTAGTCAACTGTGGATGGACAGCCTCTTCCTAGATAGCCTGTGTGGATTCCATCCCTTTATAATTTATAACCATCTCCTGTGGTTAAATTGAGCATGTACACTTTAATGTCTATAAAAGTGAAGAAAACTGCAGGAAAAGGATTACAAAAAAAAAAAAAAAAGCATCTCTCTAGTTACTACCAGAATGCCACCTAATGAAGGTAGGAAGTAAAAATCTATGGTAAAATTAGAAGTAAATATGTCAGGTTTAGAAGAAGCAGCTGGAATCAGGGTTCAGGACATTATATGTTGCAAAAACCATAGATTAAGAAAATGAAAGGGAAGTCCTACATATGTATATCTATATCTATATATCTATATGTATAGATATATAGATATATATCAATGTTTATACATGACAGCATACATCTCTCCAGATTTGTCTTCCTGCTGAATCTCTTCCAGGCAGTCCTGGAGT
>VMDO01041497.1:0-11161 GCA_007922755.1 Pedetes capensis
GGTTTCCTTGACTCTGTTAATTGTTTCTTTTGCTGTGCAGAAGCTTCTTAATTTGATGTGGTCCCATTTATCTATTCTTGTTGCAATTTCTTGAGCAATTGGGGTCCTATTAAGGAAATCTTTTCCAATGCCTATATGATGGAGTGTATTGCCTATCTTGCCAGGCCTTACATTTGATCCCTAGCACTGCAAAAATAGGAGAAGGACCTGGCAGTCCACTCATGAAACAATCCCAAAACAATCAGCCACCAAAAACCCTATGAATATCAGAGAAGCACTGACATAGTGCCTGCCACGGCACATTATCAAGGAGTGTTTCATTCTGTTATACACAAGGCACTATGAGCCAGACTTGCCTCAACTTCACTCACGTTTCCAATGCACAGCATCTCTGCGCTTCAACCTCAGAGATCAAGACACATCAAAGATTTACAATGGCCACCGAAGGCTCTGGTGTGTGGCAGCCATAAACATAAACACAATGTGAGCCCAAAATCTCAGTGAGGAACAGATCAGCATCAATCTGTCCTCCACTCAGAGCCCCATGACAGTGGCAGAGTGACTCTGCAGGGACCAACATTGTGCCAGTAAGACCTTATTGTCACTGCCATTCACTTTACAATCTCGTGAGTTCTCCCTCCCCCAAAACAATTTGACAAGACACCAAACTCACTTCATCATGTGTATCTCTAATTTCATCCACCCTCCACTCATATTTTGTACCTTGTGCTATCATGTATGTGCAGGTGCCTGGTGTTTAAATTCTCATTGCACAGACTATTGGGGGCTGGGAGTTTGCTGGTGTCTTGTTTTATGTAGAGCAGTCAAATTGGCCTCTCAGATAGGTGCTGCCCAAGAGGATATTTGCCTTGTTTCTACACCAATGAATAAGGGGCACTTTGGCTGTCTTCTGTCTTCATTTAGATCCTCTGTTCGTGGCCCCAGAAAAACTCCAGTGATTAAAAATTGTTATTGAGCCAAACCTCTCCAGATAACCAGTTCTCACTTCATCTGCTATTTGCATCCCACCTCCAACACACATGAGTATATGTACAACCTGCTCATCCCTCTCTCCCACAACTCTCACCGTGATCCCTCATCTAAAATTCCCTTTCTGCTCCACCAAACATGGTTACAGAATTTTATAATGGGATATTTCCTTAATGGAGACTTTTTTTTTTCAGATGAGAGAACTAAGGATGTAGAGAAAAAAATGTTGGATTTGATTCTCAGTGCAGGGCACTTTTGTTGCATTCCTCAAAAGAAATTCATTGAAGTTTATTATATGGCATGAAGGAAAAAGACACCACCTCTGTCGTCAAGGAGCTCTCAAATGGTAAAGGCAATAGATAAGCAAAGAGGAAATTGTGATCATGATTAATAAGTACAGTCATCCCTCGGCACTCACAGAGGACAGGTTCCAGGACCTACTGGAGACACCAAAATCCAAAGATGCTCAAGTCTCTTATACAAAATGGCATAATAGTGGCATATAATATAGTTACACATATCCTTCTATATACTTCAAGTAATTTCTAGATTATTTATAGTACTGAATTCAATGTAAATGGTATGTGAACAGTTGCTAAACAATATTATTTAGGGAATAATGACAAGATATAAAAAGTCTTGCATGTTTAATACAGATGCAATTTTTTCAAACATTTCCCACCTGTGGTTGGTTGAATCCATGGATGTAGAACCCTTGGATATGATAGCCAACTGTCCTGTACTCAAATAGAGCTTCAAGAAAGTGGCAGAAAGACTCCTAACCCAGAGTGAGGTTCATCATTTCTTTTTACTTTTGACTTCCCTCTAAGACATTCCCCAGTTCATGGTCACAACAGTCTGCTTTAATGTGAAGGAGGTCGATTCATGCCTCTGCTTAGACATTTTTAGGAGCTTCTTAAAGTTCAAATAAAATCCAAACTTCATATAGAGGCACATAACCACTGCATGAGGTCTGACCCTGCCCATCCCAGCAAGTCTGCCTTTGGACACCCCCAAGGCCCATCGTATTCCAGGTACATCAGCCCCCTTTCAGGTCCTAGAATGCACCAAGACCTTCTTCTTTGTGAAGTGCCTTTCTATGCAGTCATTCTGTCTCTCCCCTCTGTCTGAAACGCCCTCTCCATCCCAACCTCCCTGCATTCCCCACGGCATAACCTAGTTTAGCAACTAGTTCACTGTCATTCTTCAGGTGTTGGTTTAACTATCACCTTCCCAGTCTCCCACTTACAGTAGACATCCATATCCCACCCTCCTGTCCTATCCCTACTCTGCAGTCATACTTGTTATTCCCTGGTTTCTCCCTCCGGCACCTTTCACTATTTTTGCTACACATTTATTTGAGTGCTTCCATGTTTAGCGCTTGTCTTTTCTTTTTCTTTTCTTTTTTCTTTTCTATTTTCTTTTTCTTTCTTTTTTTCTTTCTTTTTTGTTGTTGTTTTGTTTTGTTTTGTTTTTTTGTTTTTGTTTTTTTGTTTTTGTTTTTGTTTTTGTGGTACTGGGGCTTAAACCCAGGGCCTCACGCTTGCATGCTTTGCAAGTGTTGGACCACTGAGCTGCCGCCTCCAGCCTACTTTTTTTTTTCCTTACTTTTTGAGACAGGGTCTCACTAAATTATGTAGACTGTCTCTGGTCTCAAACTTGTAATCCTCCTGCGTCTGCCTCTCGAGTTGCTGGGATTACAGGCATGCACCTCCACTCCCAACACTAGTGCTTGTCTTTTCAAACAAGGAACAGGGAAGTAAATTCTAGGACCTCTTTGCATAAGATGTGGTCATCCATTCCACATGTTTCCCCATTACCAGCCTCCAAAAGTATTCACATCTCCATGATGTTCATTCTGTATTACAATCTCCAGCAGAACCTCCTACGATGATGGAAAAGTGGCTGGGCTGTTCATGGTGGTAGCCAAGAGCCACATGTGGCAACTGAGTGCTTACAGTGTGGCCAGAACAAGTGAAGAACTCAACTTTATTTGACTTTTTTTTTTCCTTTTTTTGAATACTGGGGGTTTTTTGAATCCAGGGCCTCACACACATTTTGCAAGTGCTCTACCACCAGGCTGTACTCTTAGCCCATTTTTTATTTTTTATTTTGAGTGACAGTCTCACTGAGTTACACAGGCCACCTCTGGCCTGCAACTCGAATCCTGCCTCTGCCTCCTGAGTCACTGGAATTTACAGGCATGTACCAATGTGCCTGGCCTGATTTTTATTCATTTAGAGCTAAATGGCCACATGTGCTTAGTTGTTACTGTTTGGGACAATGTAAGTGCACATACTATTAAATGTCAAATAATTAGTCGGATATTTTTCCTGTGTGTGTTGTTGCTACATAATTTTTTAATAGTACTTCCTTTTGCTTTCCCAAATGATCATAGTATCCAAACAGGATTTCTCTAGGAAACCATTGTTACTAAGATTTTTTTCTCCACCTTGACTATTATGTCAAGTATCAAAGAGGTGAGATAGCTGAATGTGGTGGCAGATACCTGTAATCCCAGAGACGAAGGAGGCTGAGGCAGAAGGATGGTGATTTCCAGGCCAGAGGCAGCCTGCATAACTTAGTGAGACCCTGGCTCAAAATTTAAAAAAATAAAATTTAAAAGGGGAGCCTGGAGGTGCTGCTCAGTGGTAAAGCATTTGCCTGTGCAAGGCCCTAGGTTCAACCCCTAGTACTATTAAACAAACAAACAAATAAATAAAAAGAAACAATAAAAGAGCTGGATAAATATCCATATGATTCAAAGGATGGAAAAAGTGACTTTCAGCTAAATAATAAAGCAAAAGTTAGGTAATGCCGTAAATTTCAAACTTTCATTTTTTTTTTTTTTTTTATGTTTGTAGAGTACTTTTACCTCTGTTGTCTGGAAAGATCTTCCACAGAACAAGAGGAAGAGTAGTACATACCTTGGAGCTGAGAACCTGGGACAGAGAGAAGGTGAGTGGATGGCCCAAAGCAAATGACACTCAGCACCTGCCAGGACGTGATCCCCAGTCCCTTTCTCCCTGAGCTTTTCGAAGCCTTCCAAGTTAGTCTAGGTTTCTGGTTCACTTTGAAAACTATTTGTTGTTGTTAGGTGCCAACAAGCCAGATCCGACTCATATTGACCCTATATACAATAGAACAAGACACTCCCTGACACTGTGCCGTGCCCAACACTATGGTCACTGTTTCTTTGCTCTTCATAGGGTTTCTAATGGCAGATTGTTTTGGGAGTAGATTGGCAGATCTTTCTCCCTAGACTGCAGCACCGGGTATTCCCAGGTGGTATCCCAGCCAAGGACTAACCAGGCTGACCCTGCTTAGCTTCCGAGATCAGGCAAGATCAAATGCCAGGGTGCTATGGCCCACAGACTTGAAAACTATGCTCTCCTCAAATTCTTAATTTGTTTACATTATCTAAAGCTTATCTTTAATGAAATGTCTGGAAGCTACCAAAGGTATTTTATGGAATTCTAACCCTAGCTACTAATGAAAGGGGGGAAAATTCAAGTATCATCTCATGTTATTATTGTTAGGAACCATCAAGCTGGGTCCAACTCATAGTGACCTTATATATAACAGAATGAAACACTACCCAACACTGTGCCATGCACATGATCTTTTCTTGAGCCCAGTGTTGCAGTCACTGTGTTTCTTCTCATTTTGAGTCATGCCACATGAGCAAAAGGAGGTCCCAGAGGCTTTACTATATTCCTGTCATTAATGTCAACTTTGCTTTGAGGAGATAATACTTCCCCAGTCATCTTTTGAATGCCTTTCAACCTGGGGGTCTCACTTTCTGTCATTATATTTGATAGTATTTCTCTGCTATTCATAAGGTTTCCAATGCTATTTGTTGCAGGAGTGGGCTGCCAGGTCCTTCTCCCGAGTTTGTCTTAGTCTTGAAGTTCAGCTGAAACTTGTCCACCATGTGTGGCTCTGCTTGTATCAGAAATACTGGTGATATAGCTTTCACCATCACAGCAATATGCAAGCCCCTACAGCACAAGCTCACAGATACGTGGGGGGTGACCCCACAAGAAGCAAAAAATTGAGTAGTGGGCTGAGTAATTTTAAGGAGTAATCTATCAGACTATATTAGGGTTAAAAATAAATAAAAACATCCTTAAAGTCAAGAGGTCAATGTAGCACATACCTTGCTACACATGGACTGTTCTGTGCTTCTGAGAACTGATGGTCTCATTTCCATTGAAAGTTGCTGCTCACACTTAACAACGTATCCTTTAATGTCTTCATCAGTCTAAATAAACAAATTCATTCAGGGTGATGAAGGGACAATCTTTAGATCTCGAATGCATGATCAGGAGTAGAGGGTTAGAGGTTCCACACCTGCACAATCTGGGCATCTAGCAGAGTGACCCCAGCCCCAGTCAAAGCTGGCTACAGCAGGCTGTGACATGATGATGGATCATGGATATACTATCAAAATGTTAACATCAGGAAACAAATGCAAAACCACAAGAGACATAATTATTCAGGAAAATAGGCATAATTGTAAAAAATATTTTAAAAAACAAAATAGAATTATTTAATGTTTTAATTACTTGACAAAATAAATAATTTTAAATCAGCCAGATTGGTGGCCCATGCTTGTAATCCTTGCCCTCAGGAGGCTGAGGCAAGAGGATTATAAGATCAAGGCCAGCCTGTGCTACATAGCAAGTTTGAGACAGTCTGGACCACATAGTGAAACCCTATTTCAAAAAAGGGGGGGGTACTTTTTTAAAAATAAGACCTATTAAATTAAAAGTAAGCTTAGCTATGGTGTTTTCTCCTTACAGAAATGTCAATAATTCTGTGCCCATTGGCCTCCTTTCTCTCTGCTTTGTCCCTAAACCTGGCATTATCCCTGCTTGAAGGCATTCTTCACTAAAGTAGTAAACAAATAGATTTTTAAAAGTACATTGGAGGGAATTCCCAGTAACTTTTGACAGATATCATCTCATGCAATCCATATACAACAGGTGAGATAATGTTCTTACCACAATCTACTAATGAACAAACTAAGGCCTGAAGAGATTTAAAAATTATTAAATGGCAAAATCAGCATTTAAGACAGGTCTCTCTGACTCCAGGTCCTCCATGTACCTCCATACTTTTTTCTGCCACTTAATGCCTTGGGCGCTCTACCTGCCTCTGAAGTCCAGAGAATTTCCTTATTGCTTTTGAGCTAAGCATCTAAAATGATTCGCCTATTATTTCTATACATTTGAAACAGAAAGAGAGCTGAGCTAGTAGTCAGATGTCCTCTCTAAGCAACAAAAATTTTAATTTTTTCATAATTTTATACACAGTACATTGCCTTGAAACAAATTCAAAATTATAGACATATACCACCAATGGAGGATGAGACAGCAGAATCACAAGTTCAAGGGTAGCTTGAGCTACGTAGTCAGACCCTGACTAAAAGAAAGAAAGAAAAAAGGCAGACATATATATGTCAATAGTGAATGTTACCGTCCTTTCTTCCACACCTGTCCCCCAGTGGTAACCACGGGTAACAGTTTAAGATATGGGTCCTTCCAAAGTTGTTTCTATGTGTGTAAAATATGAATTATATCTATTTATATGAAGTAAATTGAATTATTGCTTGAAGTATTTGTGACCCCTCCCTACGGGGCCTTCCTGAGGAGGATTGGCTGCCCATCCCCTTAACCCCAGCTTGACCCTGCACTTTGGCCAGGAATATGTACCTCTTCCAAGTAGAAGTTTTAAGAACCATTATATGTTTCCATCATCTTCTTTTTCCTTTCCTAGGGATAGTCTTTCAGAGGGGGAATTGGTGCTATATTTACAAAAGCTAAGGAACACTTTGCACTACTAACCAACTTATAACACTCCTAAATTTGTCTCTCTATAAATATAGATATAACATGTCTATGCCCAATAATAATGCCTTACATTACCCAGTACTGAAAATAAATAATAAATAAATAAATAAATAAATAAATAAAATTCCTTACATTATCAACTAAATAGACATTGACATTGAACAACTTTGGAATTTTCATTTTATAAAACTTTTAATTACTGCATATATGTTTTAAAATTAAGTAAAAATTTATTTTTAAAAAGTTTTTATATTTATTGATTATAATTTTATTTGCCCTTTACTAGATAATTCTGAATATTTTAAAAGAAAAATAACTCTTTAAACAAATGTTTATATGAGATCATCTCTCATAGTTAATTTATATGTTTAATGGGGATACATTCAAATGTATGTTCTTTTAATACAATTATATATTTTCAACATTTAGGCACATGACATATACCTCCATTTATTCTTTCTTTCTTTCTTTTTTTTTTTTTTTTTCCAGTACTGGGAGTTGAATCCAGGACCTCACACTTGCATGTTTTGGAAGTGTTATGTCACTGAGCTGCACCCTCAGCCCATATTTTACTTTTTGAGACAGGGTCTCGCTAAATTACACAGACTGCCTCTGGTCTCGACCTTGTGATCCTCCAGCTTCCATCTCCCCAGTCGCTGGGATTACAGGTGTGCGCCACCGCACCTGGCCGTCCATTTACTCTTATGTCCTGAGCCTCCAAGTGTCGGAGATGGGCTTAATATCAGAGTTGATAAATTTCTCTCCCCTAGCAGTGTATGAGCACACATTTCTCACACCATGTTTGAACATTATGTGTCTTTATTCTCAGTGATTAAGTAAAAACTTTTATTCACCTTGCTTTAATAGGTTAAAATTTAAAAATATATGTTTACCAATCATTTATAATTTCTCTTCTGTAGTTTGTTTCTTCATATGTTGACCCATTTTCACTCAAAGACCTTAATATTTTTTCCTATTGATTTGTTTGGGCACATTATGTGTTAAAGTTATTGACCCTTAGTCATATTTTTTATAAATATTTAACCAAATTATCAATTATTACAAAATTTTATTTTTGATATTTTACTATATAAAATTTTTAATTTATATATAGTCAAGTCAGTCCTTTCTTTTGTGGTTTCTCCTACTTATTTCATGCTTAGGATGCCCTTTCTCACTAAGAGCCCAAATAAATACTCACCTTAATTTTCTTCTAGTATTTTTACTTTTCAGTATAGCTCATTAATGTATGTTGAATTTATTTTGGCATAGGATATGAGCTTGTAATTTGCATTGATTTTTTTCATATAGCTAGGTAAATTTTCCAAAGCCAATAATTAAATAATCTAATCTTGTTCAATAATGTATAATTCCTCTATCACATGTTAAGTTTTAGAATTTGCTGCTAGGAGATACACTATCTTCCATTCTTGAACATCTATTCTTGAGCCCTATTGGCTAATCATTATAGATTTATAATACTCTAAATGTCTCGGTCCCTCTTCTTCCATTTGTCTTTTAAATACTATATCCTCACACACACACCCCTCCTCATCATTCTGTTCTTATAGGTGAAATTGAGAACTGCAGACTCAGTTCTCAATTTCTGCTCCTTTTGGTACTGTTTTAGCAGTAATCAGGCTCTCCTGGACTTGCTGTAAAGCTCAAACCAAGGGACCTCTAGGTAGAGAAGTGGGGTGGGGAGTCTCTAAAAATAATTACCAAGTCTCTTTCAACACTAGTTGTCTATCCTTCTGATTCTAAAACCAGTCCCTAAAACATGACCCACAACTTTTTTGTCTTATACTGGAAAGAGCATAGGCATGTGGTCGGGTGGACTAGCATGTTGACTTATTAGTCAAATGATCTCAGAGAAGTTATTTTACTAGTGTGAACCTTAGCTTCCTTACCTATAAGATGGAGAGGGCAAGTCCAACCTCACAGGACTCTTTGGAGAATTGACTAGACAAAGAAGGTCAAGCACCCACTCTGAGGCCCCCATGTGTAGAGTCCCTAAATGTGAGCACCCTTCCCCCTTTATTGTTCTTGTGATGTGGCTCTGGAGAGATGCCCTTCCCCGCTTCCAGGCAGCTAGCTGTCAGCCTGAACCACACTTTGAAGGCACTTGGGTGTCTTTGCAAATCAGATTCTAAGACTGATTTCTCAGGGTTTTGAGGAGTGTCACACTGATGAATGACATCGCAGCAATTTGTGTGAGGAAAGGAATAGGTTAACTGCAGTTTCATGGAGTCCTGAGTCGGTCTCTTTATTTGACTGTTGGGACCATTCAGCTAAGTTCTTGCCTTCAAAGATGCCAGCAACTACAAGAAAAGTGTGAACATTTTAAACGATTCAGCCTGCTTGTCAGCATATTCTCTGAGTCTTTCTCCACATATATTTACACGCTGACTGTTAACAAGATGGATCATCCTCAGCTGAGCAGTGAAAAAGTAATTACTCTAGATGATTATCTGGGAACTGACACCAGCTGAAGCCCAGTTTCCCTTCTGAGAGCATCACTCCAGCAACAAAAATTATCTGTTAAAAAGAGCAAGATGGACATGTAAAGTCATCTCCTCCTCTAACTTGCCCTGAGTTAGAACTGTAAGCAGAGCTGACTTTGTGAAGCAGTCTTCAGGGAAGGTCCTGTCAGCCCTGCCCTGCCTCCCCCAGCCCAGCTCCAGATCAGCCTCACCCTGCTCCAGATCAGCCGCCTGACGCACTCAGCCTTGACCGAGTCACATCACCTGTCGGTCCCTCACTGCTTCCTTCTGCTGCCACCCTGTTACTCTAGCCTGCTTTTGCCACTGTCCCCCTTGGTAAGACTGGGAACAAAGTGGTTTCTGTCCTTGTGGTATAATACAAAAAAATAATATTTAAACTTTGTCTCAAGTTTCTGGCACAGAGCCCCTAAAGCCCTTGGTATTTGCTGTCTTTTATATGCTCCTAAGGTAACTCAAGAGCCTGCAGCCCAACCCTGTGGCATCTGATCCTGTCAGATCTCCGAAGCAAAGCAGGTTTGGGCCTGGTTAGTACTTGGATGGGAGATTGCCTTGGAACACCAGGTGCTGTAGGCTTGGGAGACCCACTCCCAAAAATCAATCTGCCATTGAAAACCTATGAACAACAGAGAAGCACTGACTATAGTGTTTCGCCTATTGTGGGCAGGGTTGCTATGAGTCAGATACCGACTCAGCGGCACCTAACAACAACAACAAGGTAACTCACAGTGGAAGGAGTCACCAGAAAAATTACAGCCACATGACTGGAGAGTTAGAACTCCCAGCCCCATCCTGGGAGGAAGACCTCAGACACCAAAGGCCAGTGATTTAATCACACCTATGTATTGAAATCTCCATAAAAACTTCCAAATAACAGGGCTTCAGAGCCCAAGTGGTGAGCACAAGGGTGTGCTGGGAAGGTGGTACATGCAGGGGGGGTGGGGAAGCTTTGTGTCCCAGCTTCATAATCTTGCCCTGGGCATCTCTTTTACCTGGCTATTCCTGAGTTGTACCCTTCATAATAAACTACAATGGTGAGTAGAGCACTTTCTTGAGTCTTATGAGCCATTCTAGAAAATTATTGAGTTACTCTGGCCCACACCAAGGCACGAGAGTGGTCATAAGAATCTCTGAATTGATTGATGGCTGGGCAGAAGCGTGAGTCACCTGGGGACTCCACCGGTGACTTGTGGCTGAATGAAGTGCAGTCTTGTGGGACTGACTTTTCTGATGCTAATTTCAGGTCCATAGTATTGGAATTAAACGAAGTGCTACACCCTCAGTTGATAGCAGAGAAATGATGTGGAAAAAATGGTACACATTTGGTGTCATCAGCAGTAGCAGAATATGCCACACAAGCCCAAACTCCCTACCTCTGGCCCTGCCAACTACCCTCATTGTGTGCCCTGGATCCCAAGAGGTGGTCAATAAGCCTCATAGATCCAAATTCAAAAAGAGGCTCTAGGATGAATTCTCCATTTCCCCTACCCTTGTCTCCCCCACTCACCACCAAAAGAAATGTGTACTTTCTGTCTTCTGCTTTTCCATATATATGATTTTAACCCCTACCATGTGTTGCCTTCTTTTCCTATAAATTTGGTTCTAGAGTTTTGGGGTTTGGTTTGTTTGTATTGGCTTTTTGAGACAAATTCTTGCTATATAGCCTAGGCTGGCCTCAAACTCTTGATCCTCCTGCCTCTTCTTCCTAAGTGCTGGAATTATAGGCATACATCACCACACCTGGCACTTCTCCTTTAAACTTAAAATTAAGGTCAAATGTCTTCTTCTTCTTTTTTTTTTTTTTTTTTTTTTTTT
>VMDO01041498.1:0-11161 GCA_007922755.1 Pedetes capensis
TGTATATATATATGTATGTATGTATATATATATATATATATATGTTTATATCCCACATTCTATGGATAAATACATCAGCATGAGGAGACATAAAGAAAGAACAAGAGAGAGACTAAGAGAGAGCAAGGAGAGAAATGCAAAGGGACAAAGACAGTATGAAGACAAGGTGTAGACTATCACTTCCCATTTTAGAACTATTATTTATGCAGCACCTTTGCAATCACAGCATTTGGTCAGGCAGAACTTCTCCACAACTACAGTATTAGAAATAGTGATTTCTTTCAGTGGTGACTTCCTTCCCACCTCGTACTCTCTGCTTAAAGAATCTATCTTTATGCCCGCACAAGAAGAAATTCCACTCTGTGAACTGGATAAAGCCTTTGACAATTAGATATTTTTTCCTTTTTCCAGAGATCTGGACATAAAATTCATTAATGTCTAATAGGCTCTTGAACAAAACATCAAGTAAAGTTCTAGCCGGGCTTTTATGATGGGCCCAGGAAAATATAGAACAGAGAAACATCCTGTGTAAAGACAACAGAAGTACATAAAGAATAAAACATATGAAGAGAAAATTGACTTCTGTCTCCTAAATGGGGAGAGAGAAAGAGAATGAAAATTGATAACTACATTGAATCCTTTGAGCTTTCCAAAGCTTTTCTTTACATCTGTTGAGGCTGAAATATGACCCCGTAAGTCCTATAAGAAAACTATGTACTAGTTCTAATATTTCTCCTTTTACCATGATTAATAAGTAATCTTTCCTGGCTACTAACTAATCCGTCCATTTGGAAGAAGGACCTGGCAACCCACTCCCAAAAATCAATCTGCCTTTTAAAAACCTACGAGTAGCAGAGAAGCACTGACAATAGTGTTTCACCTGTTGTACATAGGGGCGTTATGAGTCAGACACTGACTTGACAGCACCTAAAAACAAGTACAATCCCTCCACAGGTGCCCAATGGTAACTTAATTTCTAATTCTGTTGAGACAACCCGAAGAGCCTTCTAACTTAATCCAATGAAATGCCAAGGCATTCTGGTCGTTTCCACTATCAGTGCTGGCCACTCTGGTTCCTCCCATACATGGTCACAAAGGTTGTCTACCAGAAAATGCAGCTGGTCCAATCCCCAATGGGGCAATGTCCTACAGCCATCAGCTGAGGACACTGCAGGTAGTTTTTCTGAAAGTAGCAGAGTATTTGGCTTTCTGCTTTCTTGAAGAATGGAAAAATCTGCAATGACTAATTTCTTTTATTCTGTGTAGTTATATACTAGCCAGACTGATCATTTCTCTTGGCTTCCACTAACCGTACTCTCCAGATATTAATACTCAGTGATTTATTTCCTATACCCTTCCTCTGAGTACTTTCCATGAAAGTATGGATACTAGTAGAAAGAACATGCCATATACTAGTATAAACTACTCTCATGTATTAACATGGCCTGCAGCTGTAGCCCTGTGGCATCCGATCCCATCAGATCTTGGAAGCTAAGCAGGGTCGGGCCTGGTTAGTACCTGGATGGAAGACCGCCTGGGAACACCAGAAGCTGTAGGCTTGGGAGAAGGACCTGGCAACCCCCTCCCAAAAATCAATCTGCCATTGAAAACCCTATGAACAGCAGAGAAGCACTGACAATAGTGTTTCCCCTGTTGTACAGAGGGTCGCTATGAGTCGGATACCAACTCGACGGCACCTAACAACAACAACAATGTATTAACACATTCAATCCTCATAAAAAGCTTATAAAACACAGACTTTTTAGCCTTTTGCTTATGCTTATGCTTATATAGTCAATGTAGACTTTGATCCTCAATTATATGACTTGACAGTTCATCTTCTTCATCATTTTCTACCTTTAAGTTTAAACTGAGCAGCTACTGTCTTGTGACTTTATTATTCTCATATTCAAAGCAATGCAATTCTTTCGATCTCAGTATTTGTGCTGAAACCAACTATCTTCAACAGTCTTGGAAAATGAGTAGTAAAGGCTTAGTACCGAGCTAAAGTTCTAAAGGTTCAGATACTTAGCTAGAGGTTGAGGAACTTCAGTGTATTCAGCTTATTTTTTCTCTTTTTTTGTTTAGACTGTATAATGTTCAAATACTAGGCCTTTTATTTGCTACTGATATGACCTTAGACAAGGTCATTTGCCCTTCTATACTTTACATTTTATCAACAAAAAGAAGAAAACAATCCCTGCTTTTCAGCCTTTCAGGGCAAATTTATTGATATGATATCTATCTATCTGTCTAGATAAAAAATCACATGATTTTCAAAAATATATAGGTTCTTATTCATGTATCTGCACTCTGTAATATGAAATATAATTTAAAACATTCAAGAATGTGTCCCACATTATATTTCATACAGGGCTAAGTGCTAGATAAAAGTGGTATTGGTAATTGGTTATACTAATATTTTCAGGACACTATGCAAATCCGTAAGCTGAACATTTCATTTTTATTCTCATATTTCTTCAGAATGTTTTCTTTCCAACTTAGTGAAAACAAATCATTAATCTCTTACAGACTGATTCCTCTTCACCTTTGAACTTGGCATCTGAGGTATCCACTGGAGATATGGATGCTCCAAAAGGCAGTTTTATCACTAGTCTCCATTGGGCAAGGATTAGGGAGATAATCAAAGGTCACAGTTAAAGATGTGCTGAATGGCTTTTCAGACTCTGAGAACGTTCGCAAACAAGTTTTGGCCAAAGTGTCTGTAGTCAGACTTCCTCCAAGAAAGATTCTGCTTTTTGACTTCATATCTCAGCCTCATTTGCAATTGAAAGAGAAGTCAACTTTCGAAAATATGAAAATCATTGACTATTTTAAAAGATGTATTGCCTTTCCTTTGTCTCATTCATCACATGAGCCCCATGCTATCTAAATTTTATGAAGTAGTTTGGGGTGTTAACTTAGAAATTCCGAGCACCATTTGACCAGTAGCTGAAATCCCCAAAGTGGGGCCCTGAATATTACCCATTTTCCTATTTTCTGAGGACTGTCACAGCTTGGTAGAAACCTATGTAGAAACTTTTTGTTGATTTTCTATAGCCTTCACACTTATTTGTCCCACATAGGCACCAATGGAATATCACAACTTAATTAAGTACAACTCTGATATCCATGTATGTTTTGGGACCATTACAAAAATCTCATGGAAAATCACAATCAATAGCCTAGAATGGTCTTCTTTCTCCATCATGGTTTCCCCTTTCAACTTGGAGATCTGCATATGTGGCCCTGCTAGAACAAAATTATTGCTTTAGGAAAGAAGGACTAAACTGTGATAGTCACTGTCCAGCAAGTAACTCTGGACTACTTGGGAAAGACTGTTTAGATGGAAGTATCTACAGCTGCAGATTATCATATAAAACGACTTCCAATGGGTTAAGCAATTCTGAAGAAGCAAAATTCTGTTGTCCAATTTTATCTGGCTCTGAACCTGATCATACAGCTTGCTATTCATTATAGAGCTACCATGCAGGTGCTTATAAAGTCACAGTTCTTTGTATTAATGTAGACAACAGATCATTATGAACTGTAACTTTAGTTTTGGGAGAAAACACAATGTCCTTGGTTGGATGAAAAGTGTGTTTTCATGTTTCCCCTTCTTTCTCTTTAAGGCTGGAGATCCTTTTATTTCCTCTGAGATGTCTGAGTGATTGAGGGAAGGAAGTAGGTAGTATTTTTTTTTAACATAAAAGGATTGACACATTTTGAAGAAAAGGTCAGAATTTCTATCTTGGGAAAGTGAAAACATGAATCATTAAAATTGGCATTCCAAAGAGTTTTAGGAAGAATAGTAATATTGTTTTTAAAATCTAAGATCATATTCATTATTCAATCACAGGAATACTAATCTTTTTAGAAAATACTTTGCACATTATTTTGTTCAATCATTTCAATGCTGCCACATATTTTATTCTCTTGTAATAAATGTGGAAAGTAAGGTCAGAGGAGGGAAAGGAATTGTCCAAGTTCACACAGATCATTAGTATTTGAACCCAGATATGACGTCAAGTCTGCTGGAGCTGTAGAATCGTGCCAGATTCTAGAAGCTGTATATTTCGTTCATGGATTTGGATATGTACCAAGAAAAGGAAGGACATACTGGAAAATATGCTCCGTAGGAATAACATTACAACCGATTACCATCTTGTCTTTTTCCTGCGGCATTCACAAGGGCTATATAAGTGCAAGGTCCACAGTAGGCGCTCACTAATTGTTCACCAAAGAATGAATAAGTGAATACATAGAGATATTTTACAATAGGAATGGCATAGCATAATTGCAAACCACATTTGATACTACCTTCTAATTTTTACCTACTTCTTTCTTAAAGTTTCAGTTAAACAGGAAGAATAAAGTTGGACATTAACAGATATAGATAGATAGATAGATAGATAGATAGATAGATAGATAGATATGGTATATAATCTAATGCATGTAGTACTAGATAAGTAAATACTATTTTTGCCCCTACTAATGTCACATATACATATAAAGCCAATATGTATCATTACATTTTCTGTCCTTTACTCAGTGGAAGTTACTAAGAACTACTTTTTATTTTTAGTTCAATTTATAAGCATATAGCTTCTTTCACATTGAACATTTGGAAAAAAGATGAGATAAAGGGGAAAATGTCAACAACTATACATGCTACCCTTAATGAAGTAAATTACCTAGCTTTGTGACTGAGGTCACAAATGAGTTCTAGTACTCTAAACTCTCAGGGGCTGGGAGTTTAGCTCAGTTGTTAGAGTGCATGCTTAGCATGCACTGAGGCACCTCCCCCTCCAAAAGAAGTACTTTAAACTGTCTACAGACATAACTCTGCAGCCATACCACCCTGGCATCAAATACTACCTCATCTTGGAAGATAAGCAGGGTTGGCCTGGTTAGTGCATGGATGGGAAAGTGCCTGGGAATACAAGGTGCTGCAGGCTAGAGGAAGTATCTGGCAATCCAGTCCCCAAACAATCCACCATTGAAAACCCTATGAATAGCAGAGAAACACTGACAATAATGCTGGGCATGGAATGGTGTCCGGGAGTGTTTTGTTCTGCTGTATATAGGGTTGCTATGAGTTGGACCTGACTCAATGGCACCTAACAACAACAATAACACATAATTGCCAAAAAATAGAGTGAATTCAGTCCCACAGGGCTGTTCCTTACTTCATAATTTGCACCAGTTTATAATCAGGTATAATTCTTTATATTATATTTATATTCTTTAATGTTTAAATGACATGTCAGAAACAACTACATTTTTGAGTATGGAATATTTGTGATCCAGGAGTAATTATCTATCAAGAAGCTCTCCCATTTTGTTAAAATCATGAATTCATCTTCCAGAGTTATTGAGTAGGGTAAAAGGAACTGAATCTCAAGTAATGAATCTGCAGGGTTAGGCCAAGGGAAAAGAGAAGTTATTTCAGGCAGGTTTCACAGCACAGAGAAGTGAATTCCAACATATTATATAGTAAAATCCTTCCCCTAGTTTTTTGAGGACAAAAAAGAGAAATTCTTGATAAAGGTAGAGTTAAGCAAAATTGACCTCAAATTGACTCTTCTTTGCATAGTCAGGGAAGAAACCATCCATACGGGTTGTACTACTTCTACTTCAACTCAACTAGGTGAAAGACAAACAGAAGTCTTTAGAAATTTTGTATGTATAGTCTGCAAAACCTAGTTAGGCAAATAAAAGTTATTTTCTGCCTTTATGTATGTATTTTGTTGTTGTTAGGTATTGTTGAGTCAGATCTGACTTACAGAGACCTTATGTACAACAGAAGGAAACATTTCCCAACGCTGTGCCATGCCCAGTACTATATCAGTTCTTCTCTGCTCTTTATAGAGTTCTCAATGGCAGATTTTTTCAGGATTGCTTCAGGAGTGGGCTGCCAAGTCCTTCTCTCATTTTTGCAGTGCTGGGGACCAAACCCAAGACCTCCAAGAGCACAGAGCAGTATTCTGCCAAATGAGCTATTCCCCCATATGTTAATCTTTATATATAATGTGAGAAATATCCCTTCATTTATAATTGCCATCAAGTACAAAATCTGTGCAATAACAATTTTATACAAAAGTTCTTCATAATACCACCCTTAACTAGGAGTCATTTGGAACTCATGCTTTCCTTTCATACAAAAATTAATTTGAGAGCATATACTTGCTCATCTGAATGCATGTATTTTTCCAGTTTAAGAAAATCACAATATTGCACATGTAAAGATTACAATCATTTCTACGCATAATACAAAATCTACGCTACCATTCTATTAAGACTATATGATGCTATTATAATCCTATACTTGTATAAACTTAATCAAACATTTATTACAAAATCTAATTTTGAGATTTATAGAACAGAGAAAGGAATCAGCCAGATGACAGTTTGAATGTTAGCTCTGCCGTTTCCTAGCTGAGTGACTCTCTCCAAGTTAGGTAAAGCTAATCTGATCACTATTATTTCTCCTTTTAAAACATATTGTCACAACATCACAATATTATGACCGTTTAATGAGAAAATACAATTAAACAACTACCAATATCTACCATAAAATTGGAGCTTAATAATAGAGACAGCTAAAAATTTATATACATTTACTGTATTAAAATAGTGATATTCAATATACACTGATAAAAGATGAATACAAGTCATATTTGACTTCTAAAATTATGAGAGGTCATGCTATACATTAATGCAATAATTCAATACAACTTAGAAAAGTAATACATAGATAACATCTCAAAGTATATTAGCATTCATGGTATTAGCATCATTTTTCTTTTGTTAGCATACTCATTTGGTGAAATGTTCATGCTGTTGTTGTTAGGCGTCATCAAGTTGGTGTCTGAATCATAGCAACCCTACGTGGAGCAGGTGAAACACTGTTGTCAGTGCTTCTTTGTTATTCATAGGGTTTTCAATGGCAAACTGATTTTGGGGAGTAGGTTGCCAGTCCTGCTCCCAAACATTCATAGCCTATGTAAAATTAGACAGTACAACAAATTCTGAATTTTCCAATTACCTTCTACCTGATGATTTAAACACTAATAATTGTTACTTGAATCAGTACTTCAAAATGATGATTTTCAAAATGCCTAAGTTCTTTAACTCATATAGGCTGGAATTCTTCAGGAGAGGTTTGAAACATCAATGAGGATGAGTTGGTTACTCAAAAGATTCATTAATACTACAAACCTAAGGTGAATGTTTAACTTTTCACTATTAATTCCCAATTTTGAAAATGGTGGATTATTAACCACTATAAATAATGAAAACTATATTTATTCTAGCTCTCACTTTTTGTCACTGTTTTGGGCTCATGGATTTTCATTTATTTTGTCTCTATTATCTCTAATCATTTTTATGACACTCAAAGACTCACATATTTGCCATTCTGAGTTTTCAGTTAAATCCTGGCTTCTTGATTTGATATCTTATTTCTTGAAATTATTCTAGCCCTATAGCATAACAAAATACTTTGATTCTACAATATCACTTGCTTATTAAAGAGCACACAATGATAATGTTACATTTTTACTTAGCAGAAAGTAATATATACATAGATTAATGTAAACATGAAATTTGAAATCAAAGTTGTGATATAACTTATTTTCAGGATGAGAGAAAAATCAAGATGTAATAAAGAAAAATCTAACTTATCAAAATGTAGAGTCAATTAAATTATGTATGTGTGTGTGTTTATTATCTAGGTAAATTCAAAGTAAGTATATTATTATCTAGAATTAGAAAGATTATTACAATAGATATAACAAAAAGAGATGGCTCAAAAATTCCATTTTTGATTGTCAATAGAATTTCTTATATTTCAAGAGAGTTTAATTTTTAGTTATTGTCACATATTACTTTGACTAAAATATAAATTATAATCATAAATACTAACAAAATAAAGATTTTTTTCTTTCTCTAATTTATGAGAATTAAGAAATATAATTTACTAAGGGTGACTCATTGTGTAAAAATTTGAAACATTTGTTGAAGGAGGTTCATCACTTCTGTTGACTTTGACTCATTCCCCATCAGGAAGCTGATTCTTACAATTTAAGCATCCTGATAGCCATATTGTTAAACAAAAATTAAAACCAGAGCATTGGATTTTTCTGCTGCTAAGTAACAGCCTGTTGAAGATTTAGAAATATTTTAAAGCACTGTATGTCCTGGGAAAAATACACTACTTCATATCTCTTCCCTACTTTCAAGTGCTAACTATGCTTTATTATCCCATAGGGTCTACTTCACTGCAAAAGGCTAACACTTCTAAAGAAGCTGCTCCCTCTGTATTTAGAGTTTATTTATGAATAGATGGTGTGTAGTACTCCAGGTAAAATTCTGTCAATTATACTTATTGCTATGTTCCCATCACCTGTGTGTACTGATGATAATTCATCTTTACCATTTCATAGCACTGAACTAATATTCTTCCCCTGGTGCAGGAGGGACTGTATAGAGACACAGCTGCATTCTTAACAGCCATTTAGAACACATAATGTAATAGCATGGGTAATCCCCCCCAAACAATTGAGGTACATCCCTGTGCTTTCAGCTAGTTTTCTCAGGAGACATAGACAGAAATAACCACAGCCTGAGTTTGATGTGACAGGTGCTTTGATGGGAACATAAACAAGTGCTGTGGTAATACTGGAGAGAAATGGAATGGAGGATTTACTGCAAGGAATAGAAAATTAAGAAATTTTACTGAAGGCTTCCAAATGAGGCTTCCCAGAGATGGCAAATTCAGTGAGACTTAAATGACATGTATAATCATCTTGTTTGGTGAGCACTGAATAAATTTCAAAATTTTAAAACCACATTTGCCTTTGCCATATATACACTTATATACTGAGGGCTTGTTTCAGTAATGGTAATATCAAGGAAAAGCTTTACTTTCTTGCTACCATTCCCTCACTAGACCTGCATAGTATTGCACATCAACTACCCTTTTACTTTGTTTTCTTATTTTCTGTGTATGTTTGTTTCTCAACTTATGTAGTTCATACAACCACTCTGCTCTGAATATAGTCTGACTTTCATTGACTATATTATTAAATGGATACAACTGTCTGTAATGTATACAAACAATAACTGTTCCCTTAGATACCTGAGTTAATAGAAGTAAAGAACTTAAATTCAAGTTTGGAAAATAGTAAGCATTACATACCTACTTACCAAACAAACTCTGTTTCTATGGTCTAGGAATAATCATTCTTTTTCCTCAAATGTTGAGAGTATTTCTAACTAGAATAACGAACTTGCCTAATACACTTTTCTTTATTATTCAATTCATCATCATTAACTTTAATTGTTTATGAATCTGTATCTCAAGTAAGAAATCACCTCTTGGTTTATTTTATCATCTGTAGTTTAAATATAATTTTAATTTTTAGAGCAAAAATCCCAAAAAGGTATTATTTAGTCATTAGATGTTAGTTAGATAGAGAACATTTTCCCTTACAGACTAAAAAACTAGAAAAGTTGATTGTGCCTCAAAATGTTAATACTTAACAAACAGTTAGTGGGTGTCCCAAGGATACATTTCACAGAAATTTGAGGTTACTTGTATTTCACATTTTTCTCTTTCAACTGAATCATCATAAAAGTCAGAGTGATTTGAAAATCAAGAAAATTTCATTAATAATATTATAACATAATTATATTTCATGAAGAGTTTGGCATGTCCCTAAAGTGCACATATAAACACATAATCACACATTTACACACACAAACCAACAGGATTTGATTATGATTATTAACATAGCCAACATATAAAAGTGAAAATAATAGCAACAATTATCCCAGGTAAGTGGTTAATTGTTGCCTGTAAAGTATTTACAAACACAAAGTAACATAAATTCTTAATAATAGTAATTAGTAAAGCAGATCGATTTTAAAAGGAAAATCCATTTAGCTGAGCTTATTTCTGCCATTTTCAACTCATAAAACTTCACCAACAGTTTACATTGTCTAAACAAACCGCAAAGTACAAAATGCATGCATTCAAAGAATTAAGGACATATTACTCATTTACCCATTAAAAGATGCTTTTAAAATCACTTACTATGATGTAAACACCATAGGCATAATTTTTAAAGTTTAATGCATTAACTAGAAAATTATAGATTTTACTTAAATTGGATTCACTATATAACTGATTAGCAGGTTAGGACAAATAACCTAGTACTTTTAGTTGAAAACTGTCATTCCACAGATATGGCTAACCACCAGAAAGTCACACATCACAAAAGCTATAATAGACATTTACTCAACAAAATTAGTTAATTTAGCCAGGTACTGTGGGACACACCTGTAATTCCAGCAACTCACACAGGCAGAAGGATCACAAGTTTGAGGCCAGAGGCAGCCTATATAATTAGCAAGACCTTGTCAAAGATTAAAAATAGAAAATAAAATGAGGTTAGGAGTACAGCTCAGTGGGAGACCATTTGCAAAGTATGCTGAGCCTCTGGGTTCATCCTTTTCCCTGTACAAAAAAGGAGAAAGAAAGAGAGAAAGAGAGAAAGAGAGAAAGAAAGAGAAAGAAAGGAAGGTAGATTAAGTCATTGCATAAAAGACCTAAGGACCATATGAACATTATTATAATGCCAAAGAGGAAAATGTGGATTGATTTGAATAGCTTAACCTAAAATGTTTTTCATTATAGATGAAATAATTCAATAGACTAAAATTAGACTAAAATTAAAACTTATAAGATACAAATAAATCTGATGATTGGTATTTTAATGTTTTTATCCATGTTAATGACATCTGTCAATATCATAGGTTGTTGTTGTTAGGTGCCATCGAGTCGAGTCTGACTCATAGCGACCCTATGTACAGCAGATCGAAACACTTGCCGATTCTGTGCCAGGCAAACAATCTTATTTGTGTTTAAGCCCATTGTTGCAGACACTGTGTCAATCCATCTGGTGGAGGGTTTTCCTCTTTTGCGTTGACCTGCCACTCTTCCAAACATGATGTCCTTCTCCAGGGATTGTTCTCTCCTGACTACATGTCCGAAATATGTAAGACGCAGTTTGGCCATTTTTGCTTCCAAGGAGCACTCTGCTTGTACTTCTTCTAGGACAGATCTGTTGGTTCTTTTGGCAGTCCATGGTATATT
>VMDO01041499.1:0-11175 GCA_007922755.1 Pedetes capensis
TTTTTAGGTGCCGTCGAGTCGGTATCCGACTCATAGCGACCCTCTGTACAACAGGGGAAACACTATTGTCAGTGCTTCTCTGCTGTTCATAGGGTTTTCAATGGCAGATTGATTTTTGGGAGGGGGTTGCCAGGTCCTTCTCCCAAGCCTACAGCTTCTGGTGTTCCCAGGCGGTCTCCCATCCAGGTACTAACCAGGCAAGTGCACCATTTACATTTCTCCCAAGTATGGGCTTGTTCTACTTCTAGTAATACTAACATTACAGAGCAAGACAGATGGGATTTAAAAAAGAAATGACCTAAGCACAAGAAATCAGGACAGAAATTCTGGCTTGTTAAAAGCCTTCCATTCCAGTAAGTGGGACCCTCTGGTGCAGGGGTGTCAGGTAGGGCAGACTGCCCCCTTGGGATAAGCACATCAGTGACCTAAATCATCCACATGCTGTGAATAAACTCCTGGGCACGCTTCGCATCCCTTCCCCCACTGAGCTGAACTCTTGGACGGGGACTTATGAGGCCTGTTTCAGTAGGAAAATTTGCCATCCTGTAGCTTGGTAAACAAATTTTCAACTTCAAATTCCATGAACTAGTGTGTGTGTGTGTGTGTGTGTGTGTGTGTGTGTGTGTGTGTGTGTGTGTGTTGTTTGTTGTTTGTTTGCTCTGAGACAAGGTCTTGCTAAATAGCCCAGTCAGGCCTTGAGCTCACGTTGATCCTCCTGCCTCAGCCTCCCAAGTGCTCAGATTACAAGTGTGCACCACAAATTGTTTTTTGGGTTTTTTTTTTTGTTTTTTGTTTTGTTTTTTGTTTTTTGCGGTACTGAGGTTTGAACTCAGGGCCTCGTGCTTACATGCTTTGCAAGTGCTGGACTCCTGAGATGCACCCTTAGTCCATTTTTTTACTTTTTGAGACAGGTTCTCACTAAATTACACAGACGGCCTCTGGTCTCAAACTTGCGATCCTCCTGCCTCCACCTCCCAAGCTGCTGGGATTACAGGCGTGTGCCACTGCGCCCAGCTCCCACAAATTGTTTTTTAAGGAACTAACTGATGAACTTCCTAAAATGTGCCTGGCCCTGGAGTGCCCAGAGGCTTGTTATTCTCCAGACAATTCATATTTCAAAGGAGCTATCTCCAGCCCTATCTGCTGAGTGGTTAGGGTGTGGTACCAGTGACCAGCACCACGTGGGACATGTGCCAGTGCCTCCTCAGTTCATTGCACAACTCCTGTGCGCTACACCACTGAGATTTGCAGGCACATCCTGATCAGGACCTAGCACTCACCTGTGATTCCTTCACTAACTTCCTAAAGTCCCATATGCCTTTAAAATTTCAGAAACCAGAGTAGAGATGCTCTCCATATGAGATAATCTCAGGCTGATTTAATAGAGATTGCAAAAGTACTTGTTCAAATGAAGGGCTATAGAAATACTGGCCAGAACAAAACCTTTTCCAGAAAAGCCATTCCATACGAGGAGGTCACTTTCTCTATCAACTGAAATCTGCATGTTACAATGCAGTTTCAATGCAGTTACAATGATAATAATTAGTGGAGCGATCACCAAAGGACTTCTTTTGAAGTGTGCTGGAGCACATGACTACTTCATAAGTAGCTTGGAATTGCTGGGAAGAAGTAAAGCAGCTCTCCCTCTCATGGAAAGTTAAAGTCATAGGAGCTTAGTGCTTTGGAGCCAGAAGAAACCTATAGCACAGTTATAAGGTTAAACCTTACTTTTTAGGTGAAGATGTTGAGATTTAGATACGCTTGCTCTCTGACATGCCCTGTCCATGTAGTTACTTTGAGGCAAAGCTGGTACCAGTCTCTGGATTCTAGGACTCTTGACTCCAGGGTTATAAATAAGGAGGTGGGGATGTGGCTTACTGGTAGAGCACTTGCCTAGCATGCAGGAAGCCCTGGGTTTGATCCCCTAAACAGAAAAAAGAAAGAAAGTCAATTAAAGTTATTTATTTATTTATTTTTTTTTTTTTTTTTGAGATGAGGTATTGCTATGTTTGTATGCCTTGGCTGTCCTCCTGGGCTTAAGCCGTTCTCTTGCCTCAGTCTTCCCAGAGTGCTGCCTCAGTGTCCCCATAGTGCTGGGAATACAGACATGTGCCACCATGGCTGGCTAAATTTGGTACATTTTAAAAATTATTAGTCATCTAGAGTAGACTGTGGCAATTTAGTCTCTGCTGAAACATCTGTAAAGTGCCTATTGCCATGGCCTCTTGGTATTATCAAAGCTTTTTGGTGAATGAGAGGAGCAGTCTTAGAGAAACACATATTGAGGAAAGTACCTGTGAATGTCTTGTTAAGAGCTTATCTTGTTCACTCCAAAAATGGAGTTCACATTCATTGAGATTTATTTTATTTTTTTTTATTATTATTATTATTATTATTATTATTATTATTATTATTATTATTATTTGCAATGCTTAGCAGTTAAACCCAGGGCTTTGCACATACTTTGCAAGTGCTATACCACTGGGCTGTACCCCCGGCCCATTTTTTATTTTTTAATCTTGAGACAGGGTCTTGCTAAATTATGGAGGCTGCCTCTGGCCTCAGCCTTGTGATCCTTCTGCCTCCGCCTCCCAAATTGCTGGCATTACCGGCTTGAGCCATGGTGCCCAGCACATTCAGAGTTTTCTAAGCATCACTTTTCTTTTTGAAAATATGTAAACCAAAAGCTGGGCTAAAAGGGTAAGAGCAGGCTTTTGAGGCTAAGGAAATGTGTGCAGCCAGCCTTTCTTGGGAAGAGCAGGCACTGAAGAACAAGAGGACCAGGCCTCTGTCCAGCATGAGCATTCTAGCAGTGCTGTCATGAAGGATGACAGTATCAGGTATAAGCAGTTCCCAAGAGAGTCAGCCATTCCCCTGGGAAATGGATCCAACAGTTCTGCCTTCCAGGCTTTTCTGTAAATGTGTTCTCAGAATTCTCTAGGTACTGTATACATCTGCTGCCATCCCCACCAATTCTCTGTGCTTTACTTCTATTCCATGCTTCTGGGTTCTGTTTCAAGTGACTTCCATACTTAATTTTACATAAGCCCTTATAAACTTTAAGCAAAATTACACCTGGCTGCCCTGTTGTTCTCAGAAGATGAATAAGTCTTCAAGAAAAACATACTTAAAAAAAAAAGATACACTCATTTTCAGTGGCCTGGTTGATAAGGGATGATACGAAGCTTGAGCATGAGCAGATGGCTCTGCCATAAGAGTCTCTGCAGAGCTGTGCAGGCCCATCACGATAGTGTCCTGTGCAGTAGTCTTCCACTTTCTGTGGGAAATGGGAACACAGTGGCACTTGGCAGCTTTTCTGTTTCATGGGGAATTTAATTCAAGTATGAGAGAGAATTTTTCCCATCCTTGTTGTATTAAATAACTTTCCATAGTTAGAATCTTTTTCTTTTCTTTCTTTTCCTTTTTTCCCCTCTCTTTGCTTTGCTTTTCTTTCAGTGCTGGGGACTTGAACCCAGGGTCTCAAGCATGCCAGGCAAGCCCACAACGACTGAATCACACCTGCAAACCCTTTTCTATTTTGAGACAGGGTCTTGCTGGCTACTTTTAGCCTCAAACCTGCAACCCTCCTGCCTGCGTCCTCCAAGGGACCTGAGTAAGTTAGCTATTTTAGTTTCTAGGCTGGGCTCTGCCTTGGAATTGCTTTGAAGGTCCATTTGAGTCTGCTGCTCAGTTTTCTCACTTATTAAAGGACAACTAGTCCACTAAAGTGGTGTTAAAATACAACATGGTAATGTTGTAAGTGTTTTATGTCCAGAGATCAGAATTCCAAAGCACGACCCTTAAAAATCGATTTCAGTAGCCGGGTGCAGTGATGCCTGCCTGTAATCCCAGTGGCTTGAGAAGTGGTGGCAGGAGGATCTTGAGTGTGAGGCCAGAGGCAGCCTGGGTAACTTGGTGTTGCCAAAATAAATAAATACATAAGTAATTAAGTTTAAAAATTGATTTCAAGGAGCACTAATGTTACAGGAACCCTTTGATGTTCAATATACATTACAGAGAATTCAGAAAGAATCTTAGGTTTCAAGGTTGAGAGAGGGTGGGACATTAGTTAATCTGCTCCTTGGGACATTGTTTCTAGTTCAAGTTAGCTTCATGAGAACCCAACATGGTGCTTTAAGTATCTTTAGAGTCAGTCAGGTTCAATATAGCCTGCAGGTTACTTCTATTTCCAACAGTCATTCTCAGCTCATGACATTAATGGACCCACAGTCTAGTTCTTTCTTGTTTCTTCCTAGTCCAAATGTCTGGATTGTAGTGTGTTTGCCTATATTTATTGCTGTGGGGCTTGGTATACAGGGGTTTGTTTGTTTTGTTTGTTTTGTTTTTCTTTTGTTTCTGGTCTCTGTTCACCTAGCATATTGCCTAAATGCCATTAATCTTGGCTTTACCAGTGTGTGCAAGTTGCTCATAAACCAAATCAAGATGTGAACAGCTGGATTCTTATTTTAAAGGAGTCACGTGCCAGGGAGAAATCACCTCTCTCAGAAAGCCTTTGCCACTCACTGGATTTGGTCTGTGGATTTCCCCATGTAGTGCCAGAAACTACATGCTTATTAGGGTTTGAACCAGATATACAGATAGGCAGGCAGTCACATGCCCAAAGTACAGAATGACCTCATTGAGTAACTCATGTTTCCAGGATATTGGGAAATTCAGATTTGCTGAAGGACCTTGCCCTTGCAATGTCGGGATGTCAGTGGTTGATATGATTCAGCAGTAAATTCTGATGTGGATTTCAAAACAATTGGACAGCTGCTCAAGGGGACATCTACTTGCCAGAGATGAAGCAGTATACACAGCAACTTGATCCTTCAACCAAGTCAAACAGATTAAAAGTAGATTTCCAGCTGCATGCCATGCCACACGCCTGTAATCCCAGTGACTTGAGGCCGAGGCAGAAGGCAGAAGGCAGAGGTTCAAGGCCAGAGGCAACCTGTGCAATTTAGCAAGATCTTGGTTCAAAAGAAAAAAAATTAAAAGTGTGCTTGGGGTATAGCTCAGTAGTAGAGCACTTGTGAAGTATGTGTGAGGCCCTGGGTTCAACTTCCAAGTACCACAAAATTAATTAATTGTTGTTGTTGTTAGGTGCTGTCAAGTTGGGTCCGACTGGTAGCAACCCTCAGGGTTTTCAATGGCTGATTGTTTCAAGATTGAGAGTGGATTGCCATGTCTTGCTCCTGTTTTTGTGGTGCTGGGGATCAAACCCAGGTCCTCAGAGAGTATAGAGCAGCACTCTACCAACTGAGCTAAACCTGAACCCAAAATTAATTAATTAATTGAAATTTTAAAAATAGATATCCTTCTATCTCAGAGAAACACTTGGGGGAAGTTGGCATTTTCAGATGCACTAAGACTTTCATTGCCCTTAGTGAATGGGTAGGAGGCCCTGTAGGGCTTTTTTCACACAGCCACTTGAGCTGCATAACTCTGCCTTTCTACTTACCTACAATCCCCACTTTGTCTCTGCTTGTTAAGTCCTGGCTTCTGGGTCTGGTGAACAGGTTTGAGTTCCAGGTTGGCCATGGGACAAAGCAATCATCTATATAATTGGAAGACATTATTAATAGGTAGATCAGAGTAAACCTTTTTTTTTTTTTTTTTTCTGGGTCACTTAAGGACATTTCCATCTGCCCCTAAAAAAAGTTTATTCTGCTAGAGGACTATTTGAACAGAGCTTAATAAGATGTTAACACAGAGTCTAATAGAAACTTAAAAGGCATTCACAGGTTGTCCCACTCTCTGTAGACGTACATCATTGAGGAAATATAGATTTTGAACATCAAGAATTGTTGGGAAAAAAATCAGGTGGTAATGAGTTGTTTTGCAAAGACTATTTAATTATGAACTTCCCTCATGCATTTAATCACTTATTTGTAGAATGAAATTTCTCTATTTGAAAAAAACTGGCTTTTGTTTATTTATTTTTGTGAGATAGGGTCTTGCCTGGTAGACCAGGCTACCCTCAAACTTGAGTTGATCCTCTTGCCTCAGTCTCCTGAGTGCTGGCATTAGAAACATGAGCCACCACGCCTGCCTCTGTTTGTTTTTTGCTTTGTGTTGTTTTACTTTGTTTTTTAAGTAGACCTCCACAGATGGAAACTTCAGGCCAGGCATAGTGGTTTTGTTGTTGTTGTTAGGTGCTGTCAAGTCGGTATCCGACTCATAGCGACCGTCTGTACAACAGGGGAAACACTATTGTCAGTGCTTCTCTGCTGTTCATAGAGTTTTCAATGGCAGATTGATTTTTAGGAGGGGGTTGCCAGGTCCTGCTCCCAAGCCTACAGCTTCTGGTGTTCCCAGGCGGTCTCCCATCCAGGTACTAACCAGGCCCAACCCGGCATGGTGGTATACCCCTGTAATCCCAACAGCTCTGGAGGCGGAGACTAGGATCCCAAGTTGGAGACCAAAGGCAGCCTGCATAATTTAGCAAGACCCTGACTGAAAATAAAAAATAAAAAAGGGACTAGGGTGCAGCTCAGTGGTAGAGCACTTGCAAAGCATGTGTGAGACCTAGGGTTCTACCCCCCAGTATCAAACAAACAAACAAAAAAATAGTGGAAACTTCAGATTTTGAAGTGTAAAGTTCAGAAATATTCAGCCATTGGTATCATCTTGTTGCAATTCCCCTTCTTTGACAAAAGAAGTACTCAAAGGGGTTTTTGAGGGAAGAATTTGGCTCTTTGTAGTTTGCTAGGTATCATTGTCTATTATTTTCTTCTTGCCCTATGCACTAGACTAACTTTCCAGTAAGAACACCAGTAAAGGGCTGGAGGCAAAGCCCAATGGTAGAGCGCTTGCATAACATGCATGAGGTTCTGGGTAGTAGCAGCAGCAACTGACACACACACACACACAAATAACAAATAAATGACTATTTTTAAATTAAATAAATAGAGCACCAGTAAGCTAAAGTAGCTCTTTAATTTGCAAATGATTTCTGAGAACTATCAATTTGTAAGAGAAATTCAGGACTTTCCTCTTCTTGGGAATTTAATCACATGGGCTTACCTTTATTTCTCCTTCTGTTTTTACTTCAGTCTGGCAGAGAAGATGACTGAAGATGCAGGGCTGTAAAGGCATTTGTTTGCAGGGTGGTTGGGGGATTTAGAGGTTTTTGGAGGATGCTGTCTACTTGGTAGTTTCTGGTTCCTCCTGAAAAGCCTGGAAAGCAGAACAATCAACTTTGGGCCTAAATTCCAGCTCTGGCATTTACTAGTCATGTGAATTTTGCCAGTAGCGTTGTTTGCTCCTGGGTAAAATGAGGATATGTGACACGTGCATCAGAGAGTTGTGGAGAAGACTGAACTAATATATGTAAAGCATTAGCACAATGCCTGAGACATAGTATTCAAGAAGTCATTGTTCTTATTGTTGCTAAGGACACTGTTCCTAAGGTCAGGTCATTCTCTTGCCAAATGTTATTTGCTTTGTTCTCTAGCTCTTAATAACCTTTCTCTCACTTGGCTAAAAAATGTAGCTGTTTCAGTCTGAGGATGTAGCTCAATGGTAGAGCACTTGCGTAGCATGTACAAGGCCCTGGGTTTGATCCTTAGCACTGCAAATAATGACAATTTCTGTGCCTACTTGGGCTGGGATTTAGCTCAGTTGGTAGAGCGCCGCTCTGCAGTCTCTGAGGTCCCGAGTTCGATTCCCAGCACCGCAAAAATGGGAGAAGGATGTGGCAACCCACTCCCAGGACAATCCCAAAACAATCTGCCATTGAAAACCCTATGACTGTTGCTATGAGTCGGACACGACTCAACGGCACCTAACAACAACAATGCCTACTTATCCTATAAGATAAAAATAAATGTCTAATGTGCATACCAATTTTAATTTTTAGGAATTTTCTACAAAAATGTTCGTGCTTAGGCTTATTTCCACTGTGAAAAAATCCAGGATAAACCATAAATTATGATTTACGGAGTGTTAACAATTTTTGCAACTCTAAAACTAATTTCCTTAATATGACCCTAGATAATGTTTAGTTTGGATAAAGTACACATCATTTTGGATGAGATGGTGTTAAATGGCTGCATTGTGGAAACTAACCGGGCAAGAATTCTTGCCCCTCTACTAATTCTTGATAAGATGTCAGAAAGCTGAATGGAAGTCTCCACCAGACAACACTGACTTAAATGAAAGGTGAACACTATGGGATACATCTCAACATCTGTAGCTCAAAAAGAACCTGGAAGACCACACTGCAGAACGGGATATCCTTCCAAACATTATAAATAGGTGTTTCCCATAGCTCCTGAAAGGACAAAACTGTATTTTATATGTACAAAGAAAAGTTTTAGCTGAGAGATAATTTTTATTTTCAAACCATAAGCATATTTTTCCTACTTGTTTAAATTTTGTTGGTTACCTAAGGAACACTTTTTGGTCCCTGCTTCCTTCTGCAAATTAAATTCAGGAATAGCACAATGGTGATGGGAAGAAGTGTGTGGCAGTGGCAGTTGTCTATCAATCAGACAATAAAATTTTAAATTGACTTAACTGTACATGGCATTTTGAGTAAAATTATCTTCTGGATGCTATATTTTTCCTTAAGAAGTCTTAGTAAAGCCTGCTTTTTTAATAATTTTATTATAAGCCAGATGTGGTAGCACAAACCTATAATCCCAGCACTCAGAAGGTTAAAGGAGGAAGATCATGAGTTTGTGGCCAGCCTGGGCTACATAGTGAGACATTGTCTCAAAAAAATCTAAAAGAACCACAACAGCAGCAACAACAAAACTTTATTACAACATACACCTAAAGAAGATGCAAGAAAAGTAAAATAACAATAAAAAATGAAAGAGAGAAAAGAGACAGCAGAATTAAATAAAATGCACGAGAATATAGTATTTCTATTCAGGGTGATATGAAATGAATCCTTCTCTCCTTCCCTGACTCTTACTCCTTCAACTCCTCCTAGAATGTCTTACAAGCAAATTACTAAGTCACTTTAGAAGAGCAATACTTTATAGACCCCCCCAAAAAAATTTCCACTCAGGCAACAGATTTTATAGGTCTGTCTTTGTTAAAAGCATGTATATATGTGCACATTAAGAGTGGAGGGACAGGTACAATGGAGGAAGTGGAAATATTAAGATATTGTGCCAGCCTGTTTAATGTTCCAAGAGTTCTGTTTTTCCCCCTGTATTAGTAAATGATGGTGGGGTACAGAGTAATGCAGCATTGGCCTTTTCCATTATGCAACTATTATATCACTTTTGGTTATACTTTTTATCAACTTAGGTTTATGGAGTCTTATGATTAATATGTAGTAAAACTCAGATGCATATTTGGGTTATATTCCCTTTTTCCCAATGTACTCATGAAGTTGTGTTGTTTGCATTGAGATTATCCTCTCCCCCTTTATCCCTCCACATTGACCCTCCTCCCCATCCAACCCTCTGCAATCGTCGCTTCCCTCTGCTAGTTCCCTCCCTCCTTCTTTCTACTCTTTATTGTCCCTTTTTCGCTAAATTTAACTGTGCCTTTTTTATGTATCAATTTCCATATAGGATTTTCTTCTTCCTTTAAGTAAGATTGAGCTCCTACATATGAGTGAGAACATATGGTATTTCTTCCAAGAGTTCTTTTATCTACCATACTCAGTCCTCCAAAAAAGGACATAAATGGACATTTGAGGGGTTGTTCATTTAGCACCCTCTCTCTTGTGTATGTGTGGGAGGAAAGGGAGAGGAGGTTGTCCTTTCCTAAAAATCTACTTACATGTTTCAAAGATTTTATCTATAAGGATCCATGAATCTAGTCACAGTGGACTCCAAAAGCAAACCTGAGTTATTCTGGATGCATGCAGGAAAGTAGAGGAAAGACTTTTGACCCATGGAAACAGTGAGTGGTGAGTATATAGATCCACCTTTGAGTTAAGTAGGTCTGGGGAAAGCCCCGTCTAGATCAAAGTGCTTTGGAGGTCTTTCTGAGACAGTGGTTGGGAAACACTGTCCTAGTTGGTAGGCACTTAAATCAGTAGCATATTCAGGTAACTGCTGAAACTGGTACACCAGGAGTAGCTAGGGAATGAGCAAAATTAATTTTGGGGTCACACTAAAATAGTAGATGAATTACATTTCGACACAGATTTTCATACCTTCAGAGAATTATAAGAGTCTTAAAAATATTAAGTGGATATCACAGGAAAAAATACTCAAGAATTTATAGTATACTTGGAGAATATAGTCGATGTCTCATAACACTAGACTCATTCAAAGTGAACTGTGATATGACTATTTGTACTTACAGGCTGTGAAACCATCTCATGTCATTAAGATGCTATCAGTGATTCTTTTCACTCATAAAATACTTAAACACTTACTGATTTTATAAGTCATCAATTTACCTGCTATAGCAACTTGCTACATGAAGGCTTGGCAAACTTTTTCTATAAAGGGCCAGACAGTAAGTATTCTAGACTTTGTGAGCCATACGGTCTTTGCTATCTAGTCCACTCTGCCACTGTAGTGTAAGAATGACCAAACGTAGTCTGTCAGTGAATAAGCATGACTGTTTTCTAATAAAACTTTATATAGACACTGAGCTGTATAAAAACAGGCAGTAGACCATAGTTTGATGACCTTTTTGCCAGACTAGCCCCTGTAAAAGCTGACTACTGACAGACATTTTAGAGATTTAAGTAATGGTAATACTACACACATAAGCAGGATTTCAGTTCTAACACTGCTACAGAGTTTTAGCCATGTATTCATGACTATTGAAAAAAATACCACCACTACTTTTTGGAATGAAACATAGGTCATACATTTAAGTAATGCTATTATGTTTTATTTTAACTTCTAGTCTCACAGGGAACTGTGAAACTGACAGTAAGGTGAAATATTTAAATGCTGCCTCTGATTATACAATCACAAAGTTCTCATGCAGGGAAAAAAAAAAAAAAAACAAAACCAGCATAGTCAGCACTCCATGCCCATGGGTTCCATAGCTTTGGATTCAACCAAAAGCAGACTAACAACACTCTGGGTGGGGAGGATTGTTCCTGTACTGATTATGTACAGACTTTTCTTTTGTGTCAATAACAAATATTTATACGGCATTTACATTGTGTTAGATATTATACGTAATCTAGAGATGATTTAAAGTGTACAGGAGGACACAGAGAGGTTATATGCAAACACTATG
>VMDO01041500.1:0-11161 GCA_007922755.1 Pedetes capensis
GAGAAAAGATTGAGGTTGTCCAAGATTTTACTTTGCTTGGCTCTATAATCAACACCCGTGGAAGCAGCAGTCAAGAAATCCAAAAATGCATTGCTCTAGGAAAAGCTGTGGCAAAAGACCTCTTTAGAGTATTGAAAAGCAAAGATGTCACATTGAAGACGAAGGTGCGTCTGACTCATGCCATGGTATTTTCAGTCGCATCATAAGGTTGTGAAAGCTGGACATTGAACAAGAGAGACAGAAAAAGAATTGATGCTTTTGAATTGTGGTGCTGGAGACGTCTATTGAATATACCATGGACTGCCAAAAGAACCAACAGATCTGTCCTAGAAGAGGTACAACCAGAGTGCTCCCTGGAAGCAAAAATGGCCAAACTGCGTCTTACATATTTCGGACATGTAGTAAGGAGAGAACAATCCCTGGAGAAGGACATCATGTTTGGAAGAGTGGCAGGTCAACGCAAAAGAGGAAAACCCTCCACCAGATGGATTGACACAGTGTCTGCAACAATGGGCTTAAACATAAATAAGATGGTTTGCCTGGCACAGAATCGGCAAGTGTTTCGATCTGCTGTACATAGAATCGCTATGAGTCGGACTCGACTCGACGGCACCTAACAACAACAACAACAACAACAACATGTGAAGAATGGGAATACCAGAAAACTAATTATACTCATGGGGAACTATACATGGACCCGGAGGCAGTCATTAAAACAGAAGAGGGTTTGGTTTCTTGGTTTCTTGGTTTCATTCAAGAAAGCTGTGTATCAGGGCTGTATCCTTTCACTATATCTCTTCAATTTCTATGCTGAGGAAATATAGAAGCTGGACTTTATGAAGAAGACCATAGCATCAGGATTGGAGGAAGACTCATGAATATCCTACATTATGCTGATGAAGCAGCTCTGTTTGCTGAAAGTGAAGATTTGAAATATTTTCTGATGAAGATCAAGAATATGGCCTTCAGTACTGATTGGGACTCCACACCAACAAAACAAAAACCTTTACAACTTGGTCAGTAAGCATCTTCATGATAAATTTTGAGTTTGCCCATGGTTTTGCTTGACTTGGTTCTACAATCAAACTCTGTGGAAGCAGTAGTCAAGAAATCAAAAGATGCATTGCTTTCAGAGAAGCTGTGTCAAAATCTCTCTTTAAAGCATTGAAAAGTAATGATGACACATTGAGATGAAGGTATGCTTGACTCATGCCATGGTATTTTGGGCATATTGTATGGTTGTATATGCTGGACACTGAAGAAGAGAGATAGGAGAAAAACTGATTGTTTGGAGTATGGTGATGGAGATGATTATTGAATATACCATGGACTGCCAAAAGAACCACAGAACTGTCCTAGAAGAAGTGCAACCAGATTACTCCACGAAAGCCAGGATAGCCAGACTGGGTGTAATGTACTTTGGATATGTAGTCAGGAGAGACTATTCCCAGAGGAAGGCATTCTTGTTTGGGAGAGTGGCAGGTCAACAAAAAAGAGGAAAATCCTCCACTATATATACTGAAATGGTGAGTAAAATGATGGACCTAAAAATCAATAACATTGTGTGCCTGGAACAGAATCAGGGAGTGTTTCATTCTGCAGTGCCTAGGGTTGCTATGAGTTGGATGTGAGTTGATGGCACTGAACAACAATAAGCAGTCCAAGACCAAACCTCTGTGAGCATCTCCTGGAGAGTGTATGATCAAGCATCATGAACCAATGTCCTACCTCTCTCTTTTCCCTGTTATCCACCTGGCACTGGCCTGTGGATATTGAGACCCAAGTACAGGTGTGAGACACACCTGTATGTGACAACTCCCCATCAGGCTTGGCCTATGAAGGACCTTGCTTCTACAGAGCACTCTTATTTCATTGACTTGGGAAGATAAGTCAGATCTGGAGAGAGCCCTTTTCCTGGGTGGTCCTAGCCACATAAAACAACCTTTGTGCCTTAAAACTACAGAGATTTATTTTCTCATGGTTCTGAAGTTCAGAGGTCTGTAATGGAAATGTCAGCAGGGCCAGGTTCCCTAGGTGGCAATAGGGGATGGTATGTTATTGGCTTTGTTCCAGTTCTATAGTTTGTTGGCTGATGGCTGCAGAGCTCTGATTAGTAGAGTTCTTTTAATCTTGGTGCTTGAGTGTGTGCCTGAATCCTGCTGTCTTATCTCTTCTCACTCTTCTTTTTTGTTGTACATGTACACACAAGCTTATATCTTACCTTCTTCTTTTGTTCTCATTGGTGTTGGATGTAGAGGTAAGTGCCACCACACTGAACATTGAGTCAGGTGGTGGAGGTCAGGGTGAACATTAGGATGATAGGGGAGGGGTTTAGGGATAAATTCAGTGTCATGGACAGGATTAGGGTCATATTTAGGGTTAGGATTTGGGTCGGTTGTCAGGGTCGAGGTTGTGGAGGGGATATGGGTGGTGGTGGTGGGGAGCATTATGGCCACAATCAGAAGAGGCCTGGGAACCAGGGACATCATTGCTGATGTGAGTTGGATATTACCAGAAAACAGAGAATATCAGAAAGATGCCTCTGTATATTTTATTCACTATTCAATGGCATTTCACTGTGTGGATCTTAACGAATTATGGATAACACTGGGAAGAATGGGAATGTCAGAGAACCTAATTGTATTCATGAGAATTCTGTACATGGACCAAGAGGCATTCATTGGAAGAGAACAAGGAAACATTGTTTGTTTAAAGTCAAGAAAGCTGTGTATCAGCATATCTCTTCAACTTCTGTGGTGAGCTAATAATCTGACACACTGGATTTTATGAAGAAGAATGTGGTATCAGGATTGGAGGAAGCCTTGTGAACCACCAGTATTATGAAGAAGACACAACTCTGTTTGCTGGAAGGGAAGAAGATTTGAAACATTTACCAAAGAAGATCAAAGAACAGAGCCTTCAGTATGGATTGCAACTATACATCAACAAAACAAAAATCCTTTCAATTGGGACAGTCTGTAATCTCATGATAAATGGAGAAAAGATTGAGATTTTCCAAGATTTTACTTTACTTGGTTATAATATCAACACCCTTGGAAGCAGCCATCAGGAAATCAGTATACATATTGCTTTGGGAAACTCTGTGGCAAAAGATCTCTTTAAGGTATTGAAAAGATGTCATCTTGAAGACAAAGGTGCACCTGCCTCATGCCATGGTACTTTCAGTTACATTGTATGGTTGTGAAAGCTAGACATTGAACAAGGGAGATAGGAGAGGAATTGATGTTTAGGGATATCATGCCAGAGATGAGTATGGAATATTTGACAGAATGCCAAAAGCAACCACAAATCTGTCCTAGAAGTGCCACAACGGTGATCCTAGGAAGTAAGGATGGCTAGACTGCATGTTATGTATTTTGGATGTATCATCAGGAGAAACTATTCTGTGAAGATGGACATGATGTTTGGGCGAATGGTAGGTCAACAGAAAAGGAAAAACCCTCCAGTACATGTATTGACTCTATGTCTGCAATCACGGGCTTAAACATAATTTACATTATATGCCTGGCACAGAACCTAGAAGTATTTCATTCTGCTGTGCATAGGGTTGATATAACTCAGTCTCGAGTCAAAGGCACTTACCAACAAACAACAAGCAGTCCAGGACTGAGGCTCCCTGGCCAGCTCCTGGTGAGCTCATGACTGAGGCTCTCTGACCAATATCCTACCTCTCTCTTTTCCTTTTCCTCATCCTGTGACTGGCCTTTGGATGTGGAAACCCAAGCCCTGGTTATGAGACAGGCTTGTACATGATAACCCCCAGCAGACTTGGCCTGTGAAGAACCCAGCTTCTACAGAAGCTTTCTTGTCTGGTTGATTTGGGGAGACAACTCAAATCTGGAGAGAGACCTTTTCCTTGGTGGTCCTAGCCATGTACTACAAACTTTATGCCTTATAATTGTAGGGTTGTGTTGTCTCCTGGTTCTGAAGTTCCAAGGTCTGTAATGGAAGTGTCAGAACGGCCAGGTTCTCTAGGTGGTGATAGGGGATGGTGTGTTATAGGCTTTGTTCCAATTCCTTAATTTTTTGGCTAATGGCTGCAGACCTCTGGTCAGCTTCACACTTTTAATCTTGATGCTTGAGTGTGTGCCTTAATCCTCTAATCTTGACTTGTGTCATTTTGTATCAGCTTTTTTGTTGTTGTTGTATGTGTAGTACAGACAAGCTTCTAACTTACTAACTTCATTCCTTCTCTTTGGTGTTGGAAGTAGAAGTAAATGCCACCACATCAAAGAATGGGTCTGGGAGTGGAGATCAGGGTGAAGATTAGAGTGATAGGGTCGGGGTTTAGGGTTTAATTTAGCATCTTGGTCAGGGTCAGTGTCATGGTATGGGTTAGGGTTAGGGTTAGGGTGAAGGTTGTGGTCAGACATGGGGTCTGTGTGTGGATGAGGGTTGGGGTTAGTGCCTCATGCAAATTTGAATCAACTTGCAGTGTCTGAGGTTAGTAAGTCTAGTTGCACTCTGGATTGTAAATATCCATGCTCACAACCATCACTGAATAGTGAGCACAGAGTATTCTGTGTGATGCCCACTGCAGTCCTTCTCAGGACACACCTGGTAAGACATCACAACTTGGGAACACTTGGAGGCAGTGTCCTCAGTGAGAATCTGCTATTGGAGATAGCACCATGGCTTCAGTATGACAGGTCTGTGTGAGGCAAAGATTAGGAAGAATGAAGAATTTCCCATCTGCAGATCCAAGAGCCAAAGAGAAAATGCTATCATGTTCTTTTTCTCAGGTAATATTTTAACAATACTTGTGATACCAAAATACCCCTTACTAAGGGTTTGACCACTTACCATCATAGCATGCTGAAGTATTTTTTGCATATTGGGTTTGTTTCTGGGGATAAATTTCAGGACACAGTAAGGAGAAATGCAGAGTCATGTGGTGCAGGGACAGCATGAAGTGCTCAAGGCATGAAGGGCCAGCATCTGGAGGCAAGGTGGGATCTCAGGGAAGGGCCATTGCAGAACTCATTGCTTTCATTCATGTTTTTTATTTTTTTCTTTTTTTTTTGTAAAAATGGGGGTTGAACTCTGGCCCTTGCTGTATGCTAGGCAAATACTATACTACTGAGCTGCGTCCCCCACTTTGTTTTATATTTTTATTTTTTGAGATAATGTCTCAGTTGCACAGTCTGCCTCTGTCCTGTAAATGAAGATTCTCCTGCCTATGCTTCCTGAGTCACTGGGATCATAGGTGTGTGCCATGGTGCCCATCTCCTGTTTCTTATAGTGTGAAAATACTTGAAAAATATTGAAACCTGGTGCATAGAACTTTAAGTATAAACTCTGTACTTATGTCTGTTAAAGAAGACCTTTATGGGTAGGGGGTATAGTGTGGGGCGTCGCCCTGCCACTGGACTCGCTCCAGCCATGATTGGGAATCAGCAGCCAAAGACCTGTCATCTGGTGAGGGGGAGCTGGGCACCCAGGAGCTACGCCACCCAGAAAGGAGGCGTATGCCCACAGCTGCTCTGAGAAGCCTTGAGAAAGGCAGGTCAGAGGCTTCTGCCCACGGCAGGTCCTTGCTTCTTTTCTTCCCAATGAAGACTCTGAGTGCTCTGCTCCAACACTCTTTATTTCTTCCTTGTCTATCCTAGTCGATGGAATGGACCGAGACTGCTCTGTGTACCACCCTTATATACTCTTTTGGGGCTCGCCGGGGGCATTTCAGAGGCAGTCACCCCATAGGGGCTTCAGCCAATCAGAAGGGATATTCGAATTTGGTTTTGTAAAAGTATCCAATCAGGGGTGGTTCCCAAACAGTCCAATCAGGAGCCCTTCGGGTGTTTGGAAACAGCCAATCGGTGTCGAGGGATCTGATGCAAGAGAATAGATGCCAGTTCCATCTTGGAGAGCTCAATGACCCTGAATTCCCAGATGTAGGGCAAAGATGACTGCCTGCAGAACAAGCCTCAGTCCTCCAAGGGGCCTAGATAGGCCCCAGGGCAAAATGCCTCTCTATCAGTGCTCTACAGTGTAGCACAATGGTAGAGTGCTTAGGAGGACCTCAGTCTGACTCCATGTTGTGGAAGAAATATAAACAAAATAATACAAAACACTGACTTAGGAATTCTGCCTTTATAAAATAACTGTTTTTTCCTTCAGTATTGAGGGAGAGGTGAACCCAGGAATTTGTGTATGCTAGGCAAATTGTTTACCAGTGAGCTGTAGCCCTAGTCCCTTTTTAGTATTTTTTGTTTTGAGGCAGGTATCACCAAGTTATGCAGTCTGCTTCTGGTCTTCAGCTTGTAATCTTCCTGTTTCAGCCTCTCCACTTACAGACAGGCACCACAGGACTTGCTTAACGTACCTACTTCTATCAACCAATAGTGACCCAGAAAAGGATGTGAGGAAGACTTAAGACAAATAAATGCACTGGATTGTTCTAGATATCACCTCCTTAGGTTCTGAGAACTGTCAGGATCAGAAACCACTGTCCTACCACAAAATGCTGGAAAGCTGGAGTACACTATCCAGAATCCTTGGGGTTGCATCTCCCAGGAGCCTCTGGGATGAGGGCTATGAGGGCAGAAAGGTGAACTTCACTACAAAGAATCCTTGGGGCTGCAGCTCCCAAGAGCCCCTGAAGCAAGGGCTCTGTAGGCTGAAGCTGGATGCTGTAGTATTCAGAATCCTCTAGACCATGGCTCCCCAGAGCCCCTGCTGTGAGGGATCAGTGGGCAGAATGCTGGACTAAACTACCCAGAATCCTGCAGGCAGCAGCTCCCAGGAGACTGTGGCAAGGGCTCTGAGGGTGGTAGCCAGACTATACTACCCCAAATCTTCAGGGCCACAGCTCTCAGGAGGCCCTGAGTGAAGGCTCTAAGGGTGGAAAGGTAGAGTTCATTACCATAATCTGTGGGGACTGCAACTTCCAGCAACCCCTGCAACTTGGGCTCTGTGGGCAGAAGTTGGACTACAATACCCAAAATCCTTGGGACCACATCTCCCAGGAGCCCGTGTGGTGATGGCTCTGTGGAGGGAAGGCTGGACTGTTGTAACCAGTGATCAACACCATACCACAAAGGAGCAAAAAGCCAATTGAAAGGGAGTGTTTATTAAGCCGGTGGCCACTGAGGACTAACATCTCTCTCAAACCTGTGGTCCCGAGGAACAGTTGTGGGTGTTTATAAAGGTAAAAGCCACATCCTGTGGGGCAGGCTTTACATTTAGGGGCTTTTCCAAGTGCCTGACATGGGTCATGTAGGTGATCAGAAGTGATAAGCATTTGGTAATAAGCATTAAAAGTTAACATATCACTTATGGTAAAAACAAACTACACTCCTGACCTAACCTTTGCAAGTGATAAGTACAGAGACAGTTCAAATTTTCCATTCCCTCTAGAGTCCTACCTAGGATGGTATCATTCCTGTTAATTCAGTGACTTTACTTTCCCATCGGTCTTATAGGAAAATTGAATATTTGATTTTAGTCAGGAATAATCTATTATTGGATTGTCCAGGGGTATGTTCTGGGTTCTTAATATCATAAGTTTGACTGAGTCCATTTTAAAAAAATAAACCTCAGAATCCAGTTGAGAAGACAAGGACCAAACATTTAAAAGTTGGGACTTGACATAAACAATGGTCTGGTTAACAAGCAAGTTCTCACTGTTTCCCTTTATAATGGTCCATTGATAGGAAATGGGGTGTGGGCTAGGGGAATGGGATTTCAATCATAATCCAGGCAGTCAGTTCATCTACTTTTATAGCAGTAGGCATGGGGAGGATAATGGTGTAGGGCCCCTTCCACCTCAGAGTGAGTCCTGAAGATGTGAACTGCCTGATCAACATTTTGCCTTCCTCCTTGAAAGGGAGGAGAGACAGATCTACAGGGTGTGTGTGGTCTGCATCATTGTTTCAAAGTCCCACAAGAAGCTCTTGTTGGACTGTCTGAATAGCCTGTACTGACTTGAGCAAGCTATGGTTATGGAAATCAGCCAGAGGAACCTCTCCAATTTTAGGAAGCAGCAGGGGTGGCTTCCTGAACATGAATTCATATGGGGTAAAATGCTTCTTATAGGGGGTACAATGAGTTCTGAGTAAGGCAAAGGGGAGCTAGTTGGCCCAGTTGTTACTGGTTTCTAAAATAAATTTAGTTAAAGTCTCCTTCAGGGCCCAATTCTTGCATTTGTCTTGCCCCAAGATTTGGGGATGATATGTACAGTGGAGCTTTCAGTTAATATCAAGAGTTTTAGCCAAGGCCCGGGAGACCTGTTCAGTGAAGGCAGGTCCACTGTCTGACCCAAGTGGCAGGCTGAATCAGGGAATAATTTATGATGAAGTTTATTGTACCTATCACAGCTGTCTCTAATTGGGTCAGGTTAGCCTCTACCCAGCCTGAGAAAGTATTCACAAACATTAAAAATTAAAAGATGTTTATATCTCCCTGCTAGGCACCTTACTTCAGCAAAATCTAATTCCTGTGTTCTCCAGGGGTGGACCCACATCAGTGAACTCCCATGGGTGTCCATCACTGCCTTCCCTGGTTAACTTGAACACAGGACCACAGCTGGAAGTGACATCCCAAACCAAATGAGATAGTTTTGGAATGTAATATCTGTCCCTGAGTAATTCAGCTAGTTTAGATTGGCCCAAATGGGTTGCTTGGTATAGTCTGTAAATCAAAACCTTTCCTAGTGCCTCTGGGACCAGCATGCAGTCATCTGGCAAGATCCACCAACCTGAAGTGTCCTTAGTAGCCCATTTCTCCCAGAGAGTAGGGCATTCTCTTCTGGCTGATAGATTTTTCAGGCAAAGTGGGTTCAGGCAACGTGAGTAAATGAATTCCCAATGCTCTTGTTCCTACTTGGTGGGCCTCCTGGTCTGCCGAATGGTTTCCTCTTGCCTCTACATCCTCACCAGTTAGATGGCCTTTGCAATGGACTATTGCCACCTCTTTGGGTAGGCAGATGTCTTCTAAAAGGGCTACAATTTCTTTTTTATTTTTAATGTCCTTGATGGCTGATGTAAATAGTCCTCTTTCCTTATAAGTTTCCTGATGCACATGCGCTGTGGAAAAGTCATACCAGCTTTCAGTGAAAATACTTATTCCCTTGTTTTTCCCTGTTTTAGAGCCTCTGCCAATGCTACTAATTCTTCCTCCTGGGCAGAGGTCCCTTGGGGTAAGGGGCTGGACCACATTATTTCCTCTAGAGAAACCATTGCTGCCCAACCCCATACTTTATACCTTGTAGGACAAAGCTGCTACCATGTATGAACAATCCCTTTTCTGGGTCAGAAAGGGGGACATCACTCAGATTCAGCCTTGCATCTTGGATTATGTGTAGACAATCATGGATCAGTGTCTCTTGGTCCCCATCTGGCAGCAGGGTGGTGGGGTTTAAAGCTGTAGTCTTCAATAACTAGATATGGGGCTGGTCTAATAGTAACGCTTGGTACTGTGTGAGTCAACCATTAGAGATCCATTGTTCTGATACTCCCTGAAGGAGTGTTTCCATTGTGTGGGGTCCTATAAGAAACAATTCCTGGCCCAAAGTTGTCAGCTTCTCTGACCAAGGTGGTGGCTGCTTCAAGAGCCTGAAGGAAGTCAGTCATCTGACTCTCTGGGTCTAGTTTCTGGGACAAGTATGAACTGACCTATTCCAGAGACCCAAGATTGTGTGAGCATCCCCTTAGTCACTCCCTGTTTTTCATGGATGTATGGGTGAAATGGCTTAAAAATGTCCAGCCGGGCCAGGGTAGGACCTGATACCACGGCAGCTTTTAACTCTTCAAAGACCTGTTTTTTCTTCTCAGCCCAATTTAGAGGTGGGTATCCCCCCTGTCCAGGCATATAGGAGCTTTGCTATCTCTGCAAATCCCAGTATCCATAATCAACCATAACCAACAGCTCCCAGAAATTCTCAGACTTGGCATTTGATGTTGGTGGTGGATATCTGGAGCCTAGCCTCTATGCAGTCTAAAGACAGAGCCTTCTGGCCCTGCTTTATACCATACCCCAGGTAGGTAACCTCCACGGAGGACAATTTTGCCTTTCTGGCAAACACCTGGTACCCTAATTTCTAGAGAGTCTCCAGTAGTCCCTCAGTAGCTTCTTTGCAGGCCTTTTCCATCTCTGTTCACAAAAAGAGGTCATCTACATATTAGAGGAGGGAACACTGAGGATATTTACCCTGGAAACTTACCAGGTCTTGACTAAGGGCTTCTCCCAAAAGGGTGGGTGAGTTCTTAAACCCTTGATGTAACAGAGTCCAAGTGGGTTGGCCCAGCGTTCAAGCATGTGGATCAGTGCATTCCAATGTGAATATAGGCTGGCTGATGGTGGCCAATGGGATGCTGAATAAAAGCATCCTTCAAGTCCAGGACAGTATACCAGTGGTGGGAGGGGGATAGAAGCTATGCATAGCCTCTGCCTTCTTATTAACTTTTCTCAGATCCTGAATTGTCTATTGATCTCTGGCTCCTGGCTTAAGCACAGGGAGCAGTGGAACATTTCAGGGTGGCTAACATTTGGTGGGGGCTGGGATTTACCTCAGTTGTTAGAGTGCTGTGTTGCAGTATCTGAGGTCCTGAGTTCAATTCACAGTACCACAAAAATGGGAGAAGGACCTGGCAATCCATTCCCAAGGCAATGCCAAAACAGTCAGCCATTGAAAACCCTATGAGGGTCACTATGAGTCAGATACCGACTCGATGGCACCTAACAACAACAACAACAACATTTGGTGGGAATTCCTCCTTTTGTGAATCTCTTTATGTGGGGGGTGATTCCCTTATAGGCCTCCTAGCTCATTGGATATTGCCATACCTATACAGGAGTGGTGGTCACCAGGACTTGAACCACCACCAGGGCATGATGTCAGGCCAAGCCAGGTGAGTTGGTCTCCGCTCCTACTCCTGGGAATTGTGCCTGAAGCATGTGTATGTATGGAGTCAATTTTCCCTCTGGAGGCTTCTCCTGTACTATATACTCCTCAAACAAAAGGCTGGTTATCAGAATACAAGCTGGGTGGGGACTGATTGACAAGGCTGCTGCATTCTCTGAGAAGGAAATCCTTGCCTGCATGTTTTGGAGCAAATCGCTGCCCAGCAAGGGACATGGGCAAATAGGAATCACTAAGAAGGAGTGAGTCACTGTATTATTTCCCAAATTAATAGTCCATTGT
>VMDO01041501.1:0-11159 GCA_007922755.1 Pedetes capensis
TACCCCTTTAAGTGCTGGCTCTATGCCTGCAGCATAGAATGCTGCAGGCTAAGTGCTGGTACAGCTCAGCCTTAAAGGCACAGCCACAGCCGCTGGTGTTCAGTTGAGGTCCGATGGTCTTGACTCTCGCGGCTCGCCTTCTTTACCCCCCTCCTTCCCAAGGATGGGAGGAGTTGGGAGGCTCTTCGTGGCTTGCTAGTTGCCTTCGGCTCTTCGGGGCCCCTGGGCTTGATCTCGCCGGCTTGCTAGATGGTCTCGCAGGAGTAGGGAGCGCTGGTCCAGGTGATGAGGTTCAGGAGATGGTCAGAGAGGTCAGGATCAAAGGAGCAATAGGTTCATCGGGATGAAGATGGGGTCCAGGAGCCCTGCTTTTATAGGGTCCTGGAAGGGTCACATGGTGGGGTTCAGCCAATCGGGGCACACAGCTGGCAGGTACAGGGGGCAAACGGACATAACTGCCAGATGGAGACAGTTACTACCTGCGCAGTGGTGAGGGGAGCCAATCAAAATTATGGTGGTTGAGGCTGGTTAAGCTGGCCGGGGGCCATCTTTGCTCACTCGATGGGAGGGGCTGTTTTGAGTGAGGGAGATGAGCCCTGGGGTCAGCTAGGGGTCAGCCCCTCAAGCTGTCATGAGGAACCCTAGCTGGGAAATATTATTTTAAAAATCCCCAACAAAGAGGGAGCTCCGGGAGACAACTGAGGCAATTGAGCCACAGCAACAGTTGTAGGATCTGATGTAAAATATTTCTTAAATTCAAAGACTACGTTGGGATTTCCCTGTCCAGCATTAATACGTGCCATTCGAGAGGCCTCTTCATAAAATTCAGAATTCCAAATAAGGTAATTACCAGATGTTAAACAAGCATAAGTTAATTGTTTCCAATCAGCGGGGGGAAGGGTTCCCAAAGATTCTAAAACAGACAGAGCATAAGGAGTGTTGGGCCCATATTGAGATACGGCCGTTTTTAATTCTTTTATGATCTTAAATTCAAGGGGCTCATGCGCTGGGACTCTGTTCCCTTGGGCATCCATTACTTCTACTACTGGGAACGCAAACCCTTGAATATCCTCTCCCTTTTCTGCTCCCCGCTGTACCGCTTGTTGTAGTGGAGTAAGCGGAACTTTGGTGGTAGATGTAAAAGGTTTTAATGGAATTTGAGGAACTTGCGCCACTGCAATGGTAGCAGGGTCGGGTGTAAAATATTCCTTAGATGGGTTAGTATACTGCGGGTTATAAGATGGAGCTGATGGCTCCAAGATTTGAGATGACTGTTGTTTTTCCAACTAAGTCAATCGATCTAGAATATCTTTCAATTTTTTCTCAGTTTCAGTTTCTGATTTACCTTGTCTTTCTGCTAGAAAGACTGCCGGCTCTGGGGGAGGAGGAAGCCACTCATCCTCTTTATTATCTCCTTGAATGTTGCCATAATTGGCTAAATTGGGATATAACCCTCCTGGGCAGTCAGGCTTTTGATCAATAATAGGTTCTTCCTCTAAGGTTGAGGCTTGTTCATGGTTACTTTCAATTTCTTCCTTTAATTTATCTAGTTCATTCCTGATGTCAGTTGCATCTCAGACCAATTGCCATAAGGCAAAAGTATCAGCTGGTACTTTTACAGGTCCATTGTCCTCATAATATTCCTGTAATTCTTTCCTACTTTAGACCACAATTTCAAGTCAACGGTGCCATTCTCAGGAAACCAAGGACATACACGAGCAACAAATTTTAAGAAATGCAAAAGTTGTTGAGGTTCTATCTTTATGCCTCGTACCTTTAAAATGTGCTGTAATGAATGTACATACAGCGTTCTTCCTGACTTATTGCCCATCTTCGTCTCCAATGTCCCTTTGCTTACCTCGCTTCTAGTGAGCAGAAAGGGGTCCGTCGGACGTGTCTCTCATACCTTCAGGGGAGCCCCACGTTCAGGCGCCACATACCGCTGTCCAGCCAGGTGAAGGGGAGAGCCGAGGATGAAGGAGACGAAGAGGCCAAGACTGATGGTCTTGAGCAAAACTTTATTCTCTAAACTCTTGTTTATATAGTAACTCAGGGAGATACAAAAGACAGCTCACAAGGTAACTCCAGTCAAAAAGTTAACAATCAACTTAGTTAGCATTGCAGAAACAGATTAATCCTAAAGAGAAAATGAGGGAACCAAAGCTTCTGATGTGCTGATTTCTTACTCCACAGGTAGCAGAGCTTCCTGTTATAGTCAGTCTGTCATGTAGCCACTTATGCAGGTATTGCCTTTAACTCATGTCGGGCCTATGGCTCCCGACATTAAACCTCCTATTTAATCTCCTCTGCCTCCTTGGGAAGTTAGAATGCCTCAGGTACAGTAAAGATTCTGTAGTAAACATTCCCAAAATATGTTGGAAGCATAAAAGAGAAAAAAATCTCTGGAAGAAGTAGTACCTACGCTCTTATGGTAATCAGGCTCACTATAATTAAGACTTAAGAAATCATTTGGCATGGTGTGTGTGTTTGTATGTGTGTGTGTATGTGTGTGTATGTGTGTGTATGTGTGTGTATGTATATATGTGTGCATGAATGTATGTGTTAATGTGTTTGTGTGTGTGTGTGTGTGTGTGTATGTGTCTGTGTCTGTGTCTGTGTGTCTGTGTGTGTATCCAGCCATAGAGGGTGGTGTGGAACTATATTTTTTATTTCTAAGTGCCTTGTAACTATAAGTTATGATGTCTGTCACCTCATATGCTTTAAAAGTAGTGGTAGAAAAGACATATTGATTAATATATAAAAGAAATAAAACAAAACAAAACAGAAACAAAAAGTAAAAACTAGAAAATATAATTCAAATTCCCAGAAAAAGACATTTTTACTAATTTTGTTTGTATAATATCACAATTTTTTTCTCTTTACATAATCAAAGAAATGTATATTTTTGAAAATTTGATCATTTTATATCAGTTTTATAATTGGTTATTTTTTTACTACAAATGTAACAAGATATTTCCATGTCAATTTGGTCTTCATCTCTTAATTTTAAACAGCAACAGAAACTTCATTATGAAGATGTGCTATAGTGTATTTAACCCAGAACTAGTTTTTTTTCTTCTTTTCTTTTTGAAATAAAATTGATGTATGATTAACATGCACCAAACTGTACATATTTGAAGTGGACAATCTGATAAGCTTTGACATATGTGTGTACCCATGAAACCATCACCATGATGAACCCAATGAATATGTCTTTGAATTCCCTGTTGCCAAGTAAAGTCATACTCACAGTCTCCAGATGAGCATAAAATTTAGGGGGACTCTATTCAACCCAATACTGACATTGTTTGGTATTGCATTGAATCTATAGGTTGATGACATCTTAGCAATATTGAGTTCTCTCACTCTTAGACACTCTTTTTATTAAGGTTTTTTTCTGATTTCTCTTTGCTGTATTTTATAGTTTGAAATGATCTGATATTTCACAATCTTTGTTGAATTATCCATAAGTATTTTTTTATTTTCAGTGTTACTGTTAAGTCATATTTTTAAAATTTTACTTCCTGGTTATTCATACTATTATATATAATTACGGGCTGGGATTTAGCTCAGTTGGTAGAGCGCTGTGCTGCAGTCTCTGAGGTCCCGAGTTCAATTCCCAGCACTGCAAAAATGGGAGAAGGACCTGGCAATCCACTCCCAATGCAATCCCGAAACAGTCAGCCATTGAAAACCCTATGAGGGTCGCTATGAGTCGGATACCCACTCGACAGCATGCAACAACAACATATGTAAATGCAACTGATTTTTGTATATTCATGCTGTATCCTGAAGCCTTGCCAAACTCAATTATTTGTTCTTATAGTTCTTTATAAATTTCATTGGGTTTTTCTATATAGGTTATCTTACCTTGTATGAATAACTAAAGTTTTCCTCCTTCCTAATCTAGGTGCCATGAATTTCTTTTACTTGTCTATTTCACTGGCTTATGCCACCAGTATATTGTTGAGTAAAATGTTGAAGCAGTCATTTTTCTCTTGATCTTAGGGAAAAAACATCTTGTAGTTCACTGTTAGTTATAGATTTTACAAGATGAGCTTACCTGGTTGAGGAAAATACCTTTTACTCCTACTATTTTGAGAGTTTTGAAGAGGAATGGATATAGATTTTCTAAATGTTTTTTCTACATTTATTAGGATGATCACGAGTATTGTTTTTTAGTTTGTCAATATGGTGAGTTATGCTGGCTGGTTTCCTTTCCTTTTTCTTTTTTCTTTTTTTTTTTTTTTGCTTTTTAAAAAATTAATTTGTATACAATATAATGGGTTTCATTATGAGATTTTCATACACAGTTGCTTCTTGTATTTCACACTTGTTCTCTACCTTTTTACCCTCCTATGTTGCTCCTCCTTCCCCTCCCACGAATCCACTCCTCTCTTCCCTCCAGACAAGTCCCTTTTTATTTTCAAGTCTTGGACAAATACAATGATGTGTGTGTGTGTGTGTGTGTGTGTGTGTGTGTGTGTGTGTGTGTGTGTATTTCTTCCTTTAAGGTAGATCTAGCTTCTGCATATGAGTGAAAACATGCGGTATGTTTCTTTCTGAGTCTGGGTTATTTCGTTTAAAAGGGTGATCTCCAGTTCTATTTTCCTGCAAATGATGTAATTTCTTCATTTTTATGACTGAATAATATTCTATTGTGCATATATACCACACATTTTAAATCCATTCATCTGTTTATGGACATCTGGGCTGATTTCATATCCTTGCAATTATGAACAGTGCTGCAATGAACATTGGAGTGCAGGTGTCCCCATGGTAGGATGACTTAGATGCCTTTGAGTATATACTCAGGAGTGGTATAGCAGGATCACATAGTAGTACCATAATGGCTTCACTAGGTTACAGTCCTACCAACAGTGTAAAAGAGTTTCTTTTTCCCTGTATCCTTGCCAGAATTTGGTGTTGCTTGTTTTGTTAATACTAGCCATTCTGACTGGGGTGAGATGGATTTGCATTTCCCTGATGGCTAAGGATGTTGAATATTTTTTCGTATATTTATTGGCCATTTGTACTTCTTCTTTTGAGAACTGTCTGTTCAGTTCCACTGCCCTGTTATTGATTGGGTTACTTGGGGTTTTTTGCTGTTTAATTTTTTGAGTTTTTTTTAATACATCCTAGATATTAATCCTCTTTCATATATATAGTTGGCAAATATTTTCCCCCATTCTGTGGACAAGCCCTTTACTGATTATTTTCTTTGCTGTGAAAAGTTCTTTAATTTCATGTAATTCCATTTGTAAATTCTTGGTAGTATTTTTTGGGGTATTAGAGTCCTTTTAAGAAAGTATTTGGGGCTGGGATTTAGCTCAGTTGGTAGAGCGCTGCGCTGCAGTCTCTGAGGTCCCAAGTTCAATTCCCAGCACCACATAAATGGGAGAAGGGCCTGGCAATCCACTCCCAAGGCAATCCCGAAACAGTCTGCCATTGAAAACCCTATCAGGGTCGCTATGAGTCGGATACCGACTTGACAGCACCTAACAACAACAACAACAAGAAAGTATTTGCCATGCCTCTGTTTTGAAATGTGTTCTCTACATTTCCTTCTAGCCATTTCAGATTTTCTGGTTTTACATTAAGATCTTTGATGCATTTTGAATTGATTGCTTTGTACAGGATGAGAGATAAAGATCTACTTTCATTTCTCTACATGTGGATATGCAGTTTTCTCAGCACCATTTGTTGAAAAGGCTGTCTTTTCTCCAATGTATATTTTTGGCACCTTTGTCAAAGATCAGGTGGCTGCAGCTGCATTGGTTTATTTCTATGTCTTCTATTCTATTCCTTTGATCTTCATGTGTGTTTTTGTGCCAGTACCAAGATGTTTTTATTACTATGGCTTTGTAATATAACGTGATATCAGGTACTGTGATGCCTGGTGCATTGCTCTTTTAGCTTGTGATTATTTTGGGTATTCAAGGTCTTTTGTGCTTCCATGTGAATTTTAGGAATTTTTTCTATTTCTATGAAGCATATCATTCGAATTTTGATGAGGATTGCATTAAATCTATAGGGCATTTTGATAGTATAGCCATTTTCATAATATTATTTTTTTCTGATCCATGAGCAAGGGAGGTCATTCCATCTTCTAATGCCCTCTTCAATTTCTTTCCTTAGTGTTTTATAGTTTTAATTGTAGAGGTCTTTAGGTTCCTTGGTTAGATTTATTCCTAGATATTTTATTTTTTGAGACTATTATGAATGGAATTGCTTTTATTTCTTTCTTCTTAAGTTTGTTATTAGTATATAGGAATGCTACTAAGTTTTGAGTGTTGATTTTGTATCCTGCTACTTTGACAAAGGTGCTTATCAGATCTAAGAGTTTTCTGGTGGCGTCTTTATAGTCTTTTGAGTATAGGATCAAGTCATCTGTAATTAGAGATAATTTTGTTTCTTTGTTCCCTATTTGTATCCTTTTTATTTCTTTCTCTTACTTATTGCTCTGCCTGCAGAGGTAGCCCTGTGGCATCCGATCCCGTCAGATCTCGGAAGCTAAGCAGGGTCAGGCCTGGTTAGTACCTGGATGGGAGACCGCCTGGGAACACCAGAAGCTGTAGGCTTGGGAGAAGGACCTGGCAACCCCCTCCCAAAAAAATCAATCTGCCATTGAAAACCCTATGAACAGCAGAGAAGCACTGACAATAGTGTTTCCCCTGTTGTACAGAGGGTCTCTATGAGTCGGATACCGACTCGACGGCACCTAACAACAACAACAACTTATTGCTCTGTCTAGAACTTCAACCATTATATTGAATAATAATGGAGAGAGTAGATAACCTTGGCTTGTTCCTAATTTTAGAAGAAATGCTTTTACTTTTTCCCCATTTAGTATTATGTTGGCTATAGGTTTGTGTATGGGTTTGCAAATAGTAAACCAACCATGATTTCCTGGGATAAACCTGATATGATCATGATGCATTATTGTGTGTGTGTAACTTGTTAAAACTCTGTGTAGAATTCTCATGTCTATGTTCTCTATGTTCATGAGGAATATTAGTCCATAACACTTTTTTATTTTAAAATGTCTTTTAGTCTGTTTTCAGTACTACTTGTATAACGCTTCCTTCATAGTATAATGCTTCCTTAATAGAATGTATTGGGAAGCACTCTATATTCTTGAAAATAATCTACACCCTTTCCACAGTTTTGGAGGGCTACAAAATCAGAGTTCTCAACCTCAAATATAGTTTGCATTGTGATTCTAATCTGCATCTGATTTTGTAGCCCTCTAAAACTGTTGAAAAGGTACAGGTTATATTCAAGGTTGTATGATATTTTCTGTTTTATTTTCTGGAGAGTTTGTGTAGGATTCTTTATTTAGGATATTTAGTAGAATTTTTCAGGGAGCCCATTTGCAATGTTTTTTCTTTCTTCTTTTTCTCCTTTTCCTTTTCCTTTCTTTTCCTTGTTTTTCCTTCTTCTCCTCTTCCACCTCCTCCTCCTCCTCCACCTCCTCTTCCTACTATTCCTCCTCCTCATCATCATCTTTCTTCTTTGATGAGTGTTTTAAAGGATAAATTCAATTGGTTTAATAGATACACAGCAATTCAGGTTATCTGTTTCTTCTTCAGTGAGCTTTACGAATTTGTGTTTCTCATGGAATGTGCCCCTTTCATCTAAAATGACAAATATATTTGAAATAAAGTTGTTCATAATGCATGTATAATTTTTTATGTGTAGTATCTCTGATGATGGTCCCTCTCTCATTCCTGATATTGATCATTTGTATCTTCTCTTTCTTCTCTGATCACTCTAGCTGAAAGTTTTATTGAGAAAGGGTTATTAATTGTATTAGTCTTCTCAAAGAAGTAGGTTTTGGTTTTATTAATTATTTCTTTTTTTTTCTCATTAACTCTGCTTGCTATTTCATTGATTTTTACCCTGATAAGTATAATTTCTTGATTTACACTTTGGGTCTCATCTGATGTGTGTGTGTGTGTGTGTGTGTGTGTGTGTGTGTTTGTAGTTTGCAGGTTACAAAGAAGCTGAAGTTACTTTGTGTTTTTTTAATATAAAAACTTAGTTCTCTGTATTTCTCCTGAGTTTTCCTTCAGCAGTGTACTATAAGTTTTGATGTATTGTCATTCAGTTAAAATATTTTCCTATTTCCACTTTGATTTCTTCTTTGACTCATTAGGTTATTTAAAAGTGTGTTATTTGTTGGGTATTTTTATAGATCATTCTGGATAGTCCAAATATTTGTGGATTTTCCACAGATCATTCTGTTACTTAGTTGTAATTTAATCCCAGTGTAGTCAACTTTTACATGACTCAATTTTTTAAAAAAATTAAGACATATTTTTATGTCACGAATATTGTCTATCATTTATATTTCCATGTGCACTTGAAAAGAATGTATATTCTACTGTTGTTGGGTGGAGAATTTTATAAGTGTACATTAGGTCAGATTTGGTTTTAGTGTTGTCTAAATTTTTTATAATCTTGTTGACTTTTTCTGTATTTATTCTTTCAAGTATTGAGAGAGGGATATTAAATTTTTCCTGTAAAGTTATGTGTTTTTCTATTTCTCTTTGAAACTCTCTGAACTTTCTTCTTTGTGTATTTTGAAGCTCTGTAGTTGAGAATGTAAGTGTCTAGAAATTGACTACTTAGTAAGTAGGAAATGACTTTGTTTATGGTAATATTCTTTGATAATAAATCTACTTTTTTGATGTTAATATAACTACTGCATCTTTCTTTTGGTTAGATTGACATTGTATTTTTTTCCATCCTTTTACTTTGAGCCTATGTATGTCTCTATATTTCAATTTAGTGTCTTGCAGACAATATCTAGTTGGGCCCTGCTTTTTTATCCAGTCTGATAATCTCTGCCTTTTGATTGCATTTTTTAAACCATTTGAATTCAAGTTCATTATTTATATGGTGAGATTTAAATCTAGCACCTTGGTATTTTTTCTGTTGTCTCACCTATTTAACCATTTTACCTCTTTTTTTCACTTTAGATTCATTGAACATTTATTATTTTTATTTCCTTGCCTTATAATCTATAACTTACTGTATTTTAATTTTTTTGGTTACTTTAGAGTTTATACTACACATTTTACCTTATTACAGTCTACTTTCAAGTGGTATATCATTTTAGATACAGTTTAAGAATCTCACAGTATACTTCCATTTCTTCTGTGTTTTTGTGGTATTTTTGTCATAGCTTTTACTTTTATGTATGTTATAAACTTCACATTAGCTCTTCATTATTTTTGTTTAAGCAGTCAAGTATCCCTTAAAGATAGACAAATTATAAGAAAAATCATGTGTACTTTCCTATGTAGTTACCCTTTCAGGTACTTTTCATCTCTTGTGTAGATTTGTTTTTCCATCTGCTATCATTTTCTTCTCCTGAAAGATGTCTTTTCATTAGTTGTGATGTGCTTCTGATGGTGATGATTTTTTCTTGCTGTTTTGAGTGTTCAAAAGCATATTCATCTTTTTTATATTAGAATATTTAACATATATATTAAGATCTAGCATATACATATGAGAGAAAATATGTTATTTTTCCTTCTGGGTCTGGCTTGTTTTACTTAAAATGATGGTTTCTAAAAAGTACTTATTTCATTTTTGTTTTTAAACAAATATTTTGCAGGACGTAGAATTTTAAAGGGTGGTACTTTTCTTTCAGAACTTTAAAAATGCGCTGCGCTGTCTTTTTGCTTTTATTAAATCAGGTGAGAAATCTCCTTGTTATCCTTTTGTTGTTGCTTTGTAAATGATGTGTCTTTTTCTCTGGGTCCTTTTAAGAATTTTTCTTTGACACTGGTTTGGGGAAATTTGATTATGACTGACCCAGTGGTACTCCACATGTCTCTCAGTCTCCTTACACTAGTGGTTACCCAAGGCTGAACTTTTCATGATAAATAGCAAGGGAAAAAAAAAAAACAGCAGATTGACCATGCAAGCACATTTCAATACTTCATTTGCACTACATTGACTAATATCCACTGGCCAAAGCATGATATATAGTCAATCTCAAGTCAAGAAACAGGAAAGTAAAATCCGTCTATTATAAAGCCATGGCAAGACAAGGTGTGCTCACATCATATACACACAGTAGAAGAGGACCAGTGCTTTACTAATAAACTTTGCTGTCCCTAGCAGAGGATACTTCATGAAACATAGCATGGAAGATTATCATAATTGGCAATAATTTCCCATTCAATGACATTGTCCCACTGTAGTTTCCACAGCCTGTTTCATCTCTTAGCAGCATATTCCAGGTTGTAATCTTCTAGACTTTTGATGGTGAAATTGTACTTAAGATCATGTTCCCCAAAAGCTGAAGAGTTTAGGGACCACACCATACTTACTTTAATGGGGATATAGGTGAAAGGATGTGAAATGTTTCATTTTCTGTTGCTGTATTATATGAAATGACATCTCACAATTTTTCAATGTGCAATGCCAAAGTTATGAGCATTGCTATGCCCTTTTAAATAGGAATACCACATAGACAGGGAACACCTGTTTGCATTTTCTGTAACTCTATCAAAATGTGTGCCTTAAGGTATTATTCTCAACATTAAGGGGGCAACGCTAATAGAAGTCGAGCCTGAAGAAGCCAGACACACATTTTGAATTTAGTCAAGTGAATCTTATGGATAGTTGATGATAGTAATTTTACCTTGTTGTTATTAGGTGCTATCAGGTTGAGTCTGACTGATAGCAACCCCCATAGGGTTTTCAATGGCTAATTGTTTTGGAATTGTCTCTGAAGTGAATTGCCACATCCTTCTCCCATTCTTGCAGTGCTGGGGATTGAACCTGGGTGCTCAGAAAGTGTGGAGCAGCACTCTACCAACTGAGCTAAACCCCACCCCCATAGTCTCAGATAATACCTTATTATTAGTAGTAGTTAATAACATTAACTTTTATTTTGAGTATTATGTAGTATGTATTATGCACAGTGGATTTATTGTCTTTACTACTTATGGTAATTCTACTAGGTGTTATTACCACCATTTTATGCATGAAGGAAATGAGATTCAAAGAAGGTGAATTAATTGCCCAGGAAGAGATACTTAGGAAGTAGCAAAATTGGGGTGTAAACCCAGAATAATCTCAAAGTCTGAGCATAGCCCATTATAGTTGAATGCCTCTTTTCATCCATGATCTCTAAATTT
>VMDO01041502.1:0-11161 GCA_007922755.1 Pedetes capensis
GTCAGCACTGACTCCCACCTCCACACCCCCATGTACTTCTTCCTCTCCAGCCTGTCCTTCACTGACATCTGTACAAGCACCACCACCATCCCAAAGGTGCTGCTCAACATCCAGGCGCAGACTCAGAGCATCACCTACACAGGCTGCCTCTCCCAGGTCTCCTGTATCATCACTTTTGCTGGTTTAGAAAATTGCCTCCTTGCAGTGATGGCCTATGACCGCTATGTGGCCATTTGTCACCCCCTGAGGTACACAGTCATCATGAACACCCACCTCTGTGTCCTGCTGGTTCTCTTCTCCTTACTCCTTAGCTTTGTGCATTCCCTGCTCCACACTCTGATGCTTCTGCAGCTGTCCTTCTGCACAGACCTGGACATCCCAGACTTCTTCTGTGAACTCGTTCAGGTCCTCAAGCTCGCCTGCTCTGATACCCTCATCAACAGTATCCTGATATATGTGGTGGCTAGCCTACTTGGTGGTGTTCCTATTGTTGGCATTATTTTGTCATATGCTCACATTATCACCTCTGTTTTGAGGATTCCCTCGGTTGGGGGAAGGTATAAAGCCTTTTCCACCTGTGGGTCTCACCTGTCTGTTGTTTCCTTATTCTACGGCACAGCATTTGGGGTGTACTTCAGTCCTGAAGTCACTGACTCTCCCACAAACAATGTCGTGGCTTCAGTGATGTACAGTGTGATTCCTCAAATGCTGAACCCCTTTATCTATAGTTTGAGGAACAAGGAGATTATGGGAGCCTTGAGACATCTCATTGGGAAATTGGTTTTGTGATTGTGTCATCTGCTTTGGACTGGAGTTTGTACTAGTAGTTGTTGTTGTTAGGTGCTGTTGAGTCAGGTCTGACTCACAGAGACAACATCTACAGTAGATGAAATACACTACCCAACACTGAGTCATGCTCAACCCTATGTCAGGGCTTCTCTGCTCTTCACACGGTTTTCAATGGCTGTCTGTTTAGAGTGGGCTGCCAGGTCCTTCTCCCTGGCCGGCAGCACCTGGTGTTCCCAGATGGTCTTCCATCGTACGACTAGCCAGCTTCCAAGATCTGACTGGATTCATTCTAGAGTGGTGTGGCTGCAGTTAATGCGACAGAATGTGATGACTCCACATCTAAGCCTTGTATCTCTAAGTTCTCCTCCTCCTCCATCTCCATTTCTCTTGCTCCTGTTGCCTCCTCTTCCTCCTCCTCTTCTACTTATGCTCCCTCCTCCTCCTCTTCTTTCTTTCTTCATTTATTCCTTTCTTTCTCTCTTCCTCCTCTTCTTTTTCTCCTCCTCCTCTTCTTTTTCTCCTCCTCCTCCTCCTTCTTCCTCTTCTTCCTCCCTCTCCTTCTCCTTCTCTTTCTCCTTCTTCTTTCTCCTTCTCCTTCTTCTTCCCCTTCTTCCCCCCTCCTCTTCCTCCTCTTCCTTCTTCTTCATCATCATCATCACCTTCTTCTTCTTTTTCTCCTCTTCCTCCTTCTTTTCCTGCTTCTTCTTTCTTCCTCTTCTTTATAGTACTTGAGTGGGGTAGTGTTGAACCCATGACTTCATGAAGTGTTCTACCACTGAGTCCAACCCTTAATCCCCTTTTATTTTTTTATTTTCAGACAGAGTCTGGCTTAGTTGCTCAGACTATCCATGGCCTTGATCTCTCAATTCTCCTGCCCCAGCGTCCTGAGACACTGGGATCACAGACATGTGCCACAGCTCCCGGTTTATCACCAAATTCTTCCAAGAATTACTGGGCTCTATGATCTCTAAATATTTCTCAACTTGGGTTTTCAGAGCTAATGTTGCCTTTTTTGTTTCCAGCTCTGTGATATTTGAGAAATGACTTCAGTGTCTGAGCTCCATTTCTTTGTTCTGCTCCCACAGAAGCAGAACCTGAGTTGGGGATTCTGGTTAACAGAATTTTATGGGTCAGTTTCAGAAGAAGGTAATTTGTGGAAAATGGATAGGGCACAGAAAGTTTTAAGCAAGCCAGTCATCATATTTAGAGACCAGATTCTGCCTATTCCCATGGTTGGTGTAATTACATGTGGACTTACTATGAGGCAAAGAAATTGACATTTCATATATTATTAAGTAATTCCTGAAACGTTTCATGAAAAATAGTTTCTTTTTGAGGTCATACAAGCATCTGCCATACCCCATGTCATTTAGAAAAGTCACATAATTAGATTATCTCAGTGAATGAAGATGGTTTGTGATCAAAGAAACTATAATATATGGAGAAAAGTAAAAGACTTATTGTTCATTGCAATGACACTAGAATTTGAAAATATAAAATGTCATGGTTTACTGAGGAGGTGTATTCCTATGACTTGTTCTCTTCAGAGTCACCAAGTGGTCGTAAAGAATAATTTTATCCCAGATTACCTTTGTTGGCCATAAATATAATTTCATATATACTTATAGAGCAGAAAGGGAAACTAGATTAAACAGATAATCATTTTTTTGTTGTTGGCATTGTATATATTTGTTTCAAAAATCACTTTCATAGAAATCAAATGTGTATGTGTGTGTATATATATGTGTGTGTGTATGTGTGTGTGTATTAAAAATTATATGTATATATATGTATATAAAAATGTCTTCCTTTCTGGAAAGGTGAATTTCCTCAGTGACATAATTTGATTCCTTTTCTTTTCTGTGTCCCCCATCTGTTTTTGTTTATGGTTACCAAAAGCCTTACAGAAAGCACCTCATAGTTATAGACTCCTTTGTTGAGAACCTCAATTAAAAATGTAAACCTATAGTTTCAGATTCCATTCTCCTAATGTGAAGGAAAATATACACTGAAAATATTGTGCTTTGCATCCATGTTTATTTTGGCACTATTCACAGTAGCTAAGCTATGGAGTCATCCCAGGTGCCCTTCAACAGATAAATGGATAAAGAAAGCATATATACACAATGGAGTATTACTCAGCCATGAAGTTTTGTCATTCACAGGAAAATAGATGGAACAGGAGATCATCTTGTTAAGCAAAATAAGCCAGGCTCAGAAATCAAAGATCACATTTTCCAACATATGCAGAATCTAGATCTTAAAATATAGGGAGACCTGAAAGTAAAGGGTTTTTTTTTTTTAATTCTTGTTGTTTTGTTTTATTTTGGTGGAAAGAAGGTCAGTAGGAAGGGAGTGGGGGCTGCGGTTGGTAGAGTGCTTCTCCGCACTCTCTGAGGACCCAGGTTTGATCCCCAGCATCACAAAAAAATGGGAGAGGGACATAGCACTCCACTCCCAAAGCAATCTCAAAACAATCAGTCATTGAAAACTCTATGAGGGTCGGCTATGAGTCAGACCCAACTAAATGGCACCTAACAACAAGGGAAGGAAGGGGGGAGGAACACAGGAGGGCTAAGGTGATTAGGGCTGATTAAGGTGGAGGTACACAATATACATACACAAGAATTCTTGGAATATATACTAAGAAAAAGAAAATATTGTGCTAGAATTGGACATATATTAATAAATTGTAGCTAGGAAATAAAAGCTTTTTAAAAATGCAGTTAGAAGTGGTCAGTGAAGGTAGATTGGAATTATTTCTAAGTTTACAGAGAATAAAAATTAAGGTTCAAAAACATCAATATGCCCACGAAATACATCTCTGAGGGTTTGTAATATCTTAGCAATATTTCTAATTATGTTTTGTCTACCTATATAAGTTGAGCTATATTTTTACACCTGAAATTCAAGTAGGCTTCTTGATAGGATGAAAGACATGGAGATAGCTAAAATAGAAGGTTGGAGTTTATTTGAAAAGTTAAATATTAAAAAAATTTTAATGTTAAATATTTTATGTTGACAAAGTACATTAAATAGATGTGAGAAGATGGTGGACACCTGGCCTAAGCGGTCCAGGTGAGTGGGTGGATGGACAGATGGACGATGAGGGGGTGGATAGGTAAGGAAATCAATCCAGATAGTTTAAAAGTGGCACCCAAACTAAACCTATCACACCTCCTCCAACCCTCCATCTCCTCCTCTCAGCCAAGCGCCATTACAAAACATAATTAGAAATATTGTTAAGATATCACAAACCCTCAGCGATGCCCTTTGTAGACATATTGATGTTTCTGAAAATTCATTTTTATTCTCTGTACTTTTACAGGAAATTCTAATCTATCTTCACTGACCACTTCTGACTGCATTTTTAAAAAGTCTATTGTTTCCTAGCTACAATTTATTAATATATTTCCAGAAAATACAATCTCAACACCTGGGGTCTTGGACTAAAAGCTGGAAATGTGTGGGTGGAAAGGTGAATTTGAATGGCATAAGCCCCTGGGAATATATCCAGAGGGAGAAGAATCATCGTGGAAAGACCTGGAAGAGAATGAGGAGGATAGAAGGAGGAGCCGAAATGAACCACTGAAGGTTTGAGTCTTTATAATCTAACACCAGGCATGACATCTCCTCACTTTTTCTACATTCTGGACGCCCATCTTCAAGAGCAGGACCAAGAAGTAAACACCAGGAAGTAAGGATCTTTGGGATCCTAGCCATCTTAGAGGCTGCCGGCTGCCTCAACGTTCTCCCGGCTGGCCTCTTCCCAAGCGAGTCCACCCTGATGTCACCGGAGGCCACAGACATCCTCAAAGCTGGACCTTGAATCCCATTTCACACTTGTTAGTGGAGACAGAACCCCCCGGTGGGTGCAGTTCCAAATGTCACCACACGGTGGAAGCAGGAACCCGCAATTTGGAGAGCACAGGCCTCTCAAATTTGGACGGAAGTTTCCAGAGATTCTCTCTGTGCCAGGCACAGATATTTTGCTTATTCCTGGCGCCTTACGCCATCTGACTCAAGGAGTCACAAGCTCACTTCCATTTTTCCACCATAGGGAAATCTTAGGACAAGTTTAGGACAGTAGGAAAGCGATAACGAAAAGATGCATTGCATTGGGAAAAGCTGTTGCCAAAGACCTCTCTAAAGTGTTGAAGAGTAAAGATAACGCCCTGAAGACAAAGGTGCGCCTGACCCATGCCATGGTATTTTTCAGTCACATCACGTGCTTCTGAAAGCTGGACGTTGAATAAGGGAGACAGGAGAGGAATTGATGCTTTTGAATTACAGTGCTGGAGACGAATATTGACTATACCATGGACTGCCAAAAAAACCAACAGATCCGTCCTAGAAGAAGTGCAACCAGAGTCCTCCTTGGAAGCAAGGATGGCTAGACTGCATCTTATGTATTTTGGACATGTAGTCAGGAGAGACCAATCCCTGGAGAAGGACATCAAGTTTGGGAGAGTGGCAGGTCAGCCAAAAAAAGGAAAACTCTCAACTAGATGGATTGACACAGTGGGCTCAAACACAAGTAAGATCATGCGTCTGGCACAGAATTGGGGAGGGTTTCGTTCTGTTGTACATAGAATCTCTATGAGTCAGACCTGACTTGATAGCATCTAACAACAATCACATTTTGGAATCAAACATATCCGATCTACTTATTTCTGTGTTTAACAAATGGTTCTCTGACACATTTATTATAGCACCATGAGTTATTCTAAAAGCTTTTGAAACAGCTTTACTTGGGCTCCAGGAGGTAGGCACTATCCTGCTGCCAATTTTAATGATGAGGATTCTGACACTGAAAGAGGCTGAAGCACTAACATCACTCAAGAACCCCCTACCCTCTGGTTTTCCCCACAGAAAGGTGACCCAGGACTTAGTAGCACGTGATAAGCCTGTGATCAAATCGGCCATGTAACTTTTTGGCAACTGTACTCAACCTCTCTGTTTTGTTTAGTTTTTTGAGATGAAGCGTTGCTACATTGCCCAGGCTGGCCTCGAACTCCTTCATCCAAGGGAGCCTCCTGACTCAGCCTCCCCAAGTAGCTTGGACTACAAATGAATGCCCCTGCACGTGGCTTACCCTCTCTGCTCTTTTCTTTTCTTTCTTTTGCGGTGCTGGGGGTTGACCCCAGGGCCTAGTGCTTGCATGCTTTGCAAGTGCTGGAACACTGAGCTGCACCCCCAGCGCCGCCCCCCTTTTTTTTTCTTTTTTGAGACAGGGTCTCAATAAATTATGCAGACTGCCTCTGGTCCTGAACTTGTGATCCTCCTGCCTCTACCTCCCGAGTTGCTGGGATTGCAGGTGTGCACTACTGCGCCCAGCATCCTCTCTGTTCTTAAAAGCAGCCCCTTGTGAAACAGGTTTAGAAAACAAAAGAGTTTCATAGGTTTGCTCACTTGTCAAGTCCCCCCTGCTCCTGGCCTCCGGTGGTGCTTGGGGTAGAACCCAAGGCCCCTCACATGCTAGACAAGGGCCCAACCACTGAGCTGCACCCCAACCCGTCTTTGAAGGTATTTTTGCTTTTGCTTTTGTTTGCTGAGGTAGAGCCTCACCGTATAACCCAGGCTGGCCTGAAATTCACCATCCTCCTCCCTCAGCCTCCGGAGCGCTGGGATCATGGGCATGGCCACCACGCCCGGCTCCTCCCCCACCTGGAGCCAGGTCTGTCTTCTTGGGAATCCAGGAAGGCTAAATCTAAAGCCCACGAGCCAATCGGGGGCCTGGGAACAAGCCAGGGGCCCCTTCCCAGCCCGCCCAGCCTCGAAGGGATTAGGGCAATTATGCACATTTGATACCTGCAAGATCTCAGCCACCTGGCTACCTCGCCCCTGGGGCCAGGGAGCTGGACATGTCTGTGGGCTCGGCCCGGGGCCCCGACTAAGGGCAAGGAGTGGCCCCTGGGTCTTCCTGATGCCGTGAATGGCCGGCCCGTGGCAGGGCCCCCCCGGAGGCCAGCAGTGGCTGCTGGCGCTGCTGGTGCTGAGGTACCTGTTACCCACAGGTAAGGGTCCCTCGCTGCCCTCTGGGGAGGCGGGAAGCGTCGCACAGGGATCCAGGCTCATCCGCCCACGGCCTGGACTGTCGGCCTCGCTGGCTCTCCCTTCCCAGCCTGTGTGGCCATCCCCTGTAACTCCCTCCGTGTCCTCAAGCCCCTCACCCAGAGGGTCTCTCTCCCACCCTGCTCCACCTTTGCCGTCTTCCTCACCACGGGGCATCGATGACACGGTATTTTCTCACTTATTTGGAGACGTCTCCTTTAGCCAGTGAGCTCCATAGGACAGGGACATAGTTTGGCTTACTAAGATTTCCCCAGAAACTAAAGCAGCACTTGGCACACAGTCAGCCTTCACTAAATATTTATCCTGTAACTTAAGTGTTATCTGGCTGCTGTGGGAAGCAGGGGGACCAAAGGCTCACTGCTGATGGGCTGAATCTTGTCTTCAGCCCTCTCTGGCTGTGGCTCCCTAAGCTACTGACATGGTGGTGCTGAACCTCAGTTTTCCCCATCTGTAAAATGGGTATGATGATAAGAGCATCTAGCTCCCAGGGCATGTTGGGAAGATTCAGTGGAATTATCCAGATCATGCCTGGCACTTTACTTGTTGATAGTATTATAGTTGTTAATGAGTATTAATTGTATATTAATGGATTTCACTCTGATATTTCCATACGTGCATGTATCATGGTTTGATTATGTCCACCCTGTCTTCTACCCTTTCTTCCCTTGTATGGAGTTTCCTCAGAAAACTAAAAACAGATCTACCTTATGATCCAACTATACCACTCCTGGGTGTATACCCAAAAGAATCGAAGTCGCCATACAATAGAGATACCTGCATGCCCATGTATATTGAGGCACTGTTCACAACAGCCAAGTTACAGAATTAGCCTATTGCCCATCAGTGAATGAACAGATAAAAAATATATGGTGTATATACACAACAGCCTGTAGCCGCACCACTGTGGCATTCGATCCCATCAGATCTCAGAAGCTAAGCAGGGTTAGGCCTCATTAGTCCTTGGATGGGAGACCGCCTGGGAACACCAGGTGCTATAGGCTTGGGAGACGGACCCGGCAACCCACTCCCAAAACAATCAGCCATTGAAAACCCTATGACTAGCAGAGAAGCACTGCTAGTGCAACAGGTGTTGTACCTGTTGTGTGTAGGGATGCTATGAGTCGGACACCGACTCCACAACAACATTTTTTTTCTGCTTCCCCTGGCAGGATCACTCAGTCACTCAATGGGCATTTTTTTTGTGGAGTTCCTGCCAGTAGCCCCTGCAGCCTTTGAGGGAACACACATAACAAAGTAGAAGCTTAAGAAGACAGGAGGGATCTGGACGCTGCATTAATTTCCTGGAGCTGCTGTAACAAAATAACATTAGGCTGGGGGGCTTCAGGGATAGAAATTGATTGGTTCTCAGTTCTAGAGGGCGGAAGTTGGAGAACAAAGTGTGGGCACGGGGATTCAGAATCTCCCTCATGGTTCTCCCGTAGCTTCTGGGGGTTTGCTGATTATCTTCAGCATCCTCTGGTTTCTGGGACCCTCACTTCTATCTTTGGCTTTATTGTCATTGGGTGCTTAGTTCCCTGTGCACTTGTTTATTCCCTGCTTTCTCGTTCTGATAAGTCATGTCGGGCTTGGAACCCCCACCTCACTCCAGTCTGATCTCATCTGAACTAATTTCATCTGCGATGACCCTATTTCCAAATTAGGTCTCACTCTGAAGGGTATTGGGGGTGAGCACCTTAACATATGAATTTGGGGTGGGAGAGGCAATTTGGTTCACAGAGAGGATGGGGAAGGACAGGTGGCTGGGGTCAGGTGCGGAGATGACCCTCCTCGGAGGTGGGGTTTCAGTTGAGATGAGAAGGAGGTTCAGTGGGCACAGAGGCTCTTGTGCTGGCCTGGCTGAAAGCAAGGAGTGATGAGATTTAAGTCAAAGACAGGGCATGGTGGTACACACCCCTGATCCCAGCGCTTGGGAGGTTGGGGTCAGAGAAGCATCAGCCTTGTTTCGCTAGATCTCTCTCGTCTCCAGATTGGGGCGGAGCTGAGCGCAGTGGCCACACCTGTGATCCCAGAGCTCGTGAGGCTGAGGCAGGAGGATGGCGAGCCCCAGGAGAACCTGGGCCTCTCGAGACTCTGTCTCAACCACGCGAGATCTCGTTTCCAGGTGGGGGCGGAGCCAGGCGTGGTAGCCACTGCAACGATCCCAGCACTCGGGAGGCTGATGTGGGAGGATTGCGAGTTCCAGGCCAGCCTGAGGTACATAGGAGACTCTGCCTCACCAAAACGAAACAAAACGAAAAGATTTGAGTCAGAGTGAGGTTAAAGCTGACCCGCCACTGCCCCCATCCAGCCAGTGCAGAGGACGTGAGGTGAGAAAGGAATCTTTTAGGCTTCGTTTTTTCCCAGACTTGCGGCACCCCCGAGGCGCTTTGGTAAAACACAGGTACAGGCTCTTTTGTTGCTTTGTAGTTGTTGTTTGGGAGGATGTCACTATTTATTTTTAAATTTGTATTTTACTGTGGTAAGAACGCTTAACAGGAGATGTACCCTCTTGACAAAACTCTGATAGCACAACCCAATGTGATTGGTCTCACTTTGTCGTTCAGGGTTGAGGTTATCTAAGCGTGCGACATGGCACAACAGATCTCCAGAGCTTATTCCTCTTGCTAAAGGGAAACTCGGGGCCTGTGGATTAGCCACTCTCCATTTCCCTCCTCTTCCCGCCTCCAGGCAACCACCATTGCGCTTGCTGAGCCTCTGAATTTGACTATTTTAAATAGCTCATTTAAGCAAAATCCTGCAGTATTTACTGTCCTGTGTCGGGCTTGCCTGCAGCCCGACCACTGTGGCGTCAGATCTCGGAAGGTAAGCAGGCTTGAGCCTGGTTAGTCCTTGAAAGGGAGACCACCTGGGAACACCAGGTGCTTATAGGGTTGGGAGATGGACCCGGAAACCCACTCCCAAAAAACAATCAGCCATTGAAAACCCTATGACTAGCAGAGAAGCACTAACCATACTGTTACACTTCTACGTAGGGTCACTATGAGTCACACACAGGCATGATGGCACCTAACATCAATGCCTAGCTTATTTATGTGGTTACAGGATTGCAGAATTTCCTATATTTTTAAAGTGGAGTCAGATGCCATTGCATGCATATACCACATTTTCCTAAGCCATTCATTCCTCCATGGACATTTAGGTCATTTCCACATCTTGGTGATGAGGAATAATGCTACAGTGAATTTGGGGGTGCAAGTATTTCTTAGTGATCTTTATTTCAAGTCTTTTGAGCATATACCTAGAAGTGAAATTGTTTTACGGTTTTGTTTTGCCATTGCTGTTTTTTGGTTGTTGTTGGTTTTTTTGTTGGTTTTTGGTTGTTTTTTGGTTTGTCTTCAGTGTTTTGAGACAGGGTCTCACTGAGGCTTCGAACTTGCGTCGATCCTCCTGTGTGCGCCACCACACCCAGCGTGATCTTTAAGTTTCTGAGGCTCCTTCATCCTGTCTTCCACAGCGGCTGCACAGTTTTCCAGATTTCCTGCCTACCAGCAGGATATGAGGGTTCCAGTTCCTGCACATCCTTGCCGACACTAGTTTTTTGTAACAGATACAGAAATTTCTTTGTTTGTATTTCTGTTGCAGTGCTGGAGATTGAACCCAGGGCCTTGTGCCTGCCAGGCAAGAATTTAACCACTGAGCTACAGCCTTGGCTACAGACATTGGGTTTTGGTTGTTGTTGTTGGTGGTGGTGGTGGTGGTGGTGGTGGTTGCTGCTGCTGCTGCTGCTGCTGCTGCTACAGTACTGGGGGGTTGAAACCAGAGCCTCAAGCATGCTGGGTAAGCACTCCATCATTCAGCTGCACTCCATCCCCTTTTTAAGAATTATTTTTTATTTTAAGGCATGGATTCGTTAAGTGCTTAAGCTGCCTCTAGCGGTAAATACGCTGTCCTCCTGCCTCCACTTCCCAAGTCGCTATGATGGCTGGTATCCCCCGGCACTGGGCTCCAGATGCTGATTTTAATAATTACAACACATTCCTGAGATAGTAAGTCTGGAGGACCCCCAGGGATCTGCATTTCACTTTAATTTAGTCTTTTAATTATGTTTGAAATTTTTAACGTAATTTTTTTTTAATTTATGGTATATATACACAATGGAATACTACTCAGCAATCAAGAAAAATGAAATAAGGTCATTCGCAGCAAAATGGATGGAATTAGAGAAAATTATTTTGAGTGAACGAACACGAGCTCAGAAAGAGAAACAACACATGTTCTCACTCATATGAGGGAGCTGATTCAAAATTACAAGAAGGAAAAATCCTATTCAAAGGTT
>VMDO01041503.1:0-11155 GCA_007922755.1 Pedetes capensis
AACCCTATGAGGATCCCTGTGAGTTGGACCTGACTAGAGAGCACCTAACAACAACAACAACAACAACACCGATGAAATTAACTAATGCTTACTGAAGATTTGCAGTGTGCCAGACCCTGAGCTCAGCCTTTATACAGTCCACACTAAGATGCTCTGTTTTGGGGGCATCATTACTTTCATTCTCATTGTCACCATCGTCATCATCATCTTCAGCTCCCATGGAAGGAAAGGGAGGCACAGAGAGGGTCATGTGCTCGCTCAAAGCCACCATCTACTGAATGATGCATTACCAGGCAGACCCCCTCTAGAGTCCGCATTTCCCCACTGGGCTCTGTGGTTCTAATCCAGTGAGAGGGCTTTGTTCCCCTATTTGCAAAGCAGGGTAGCCTGTGGAGTTTTGGGAGTAGAGAAACAATGCAGTAGAATTCAGCCCTTTGATGGGATCAGGTGGGGAGATGAAGAGAGTCTGGGCCTGGTGGGCAGGCGGCCAGGATGGAGGCAGGCGTGAGCCAGGACAGAACTCACAGATAAGCTGAGTTGCGGACTCCAGCCTTGGAGGCAGAGAGGACAGACAGCATTTTACAGAAGGCGAAGAAACCGAGGCAAGGGCTGTGGGTGGCCCTTGTAGAGTCACTGAGCAAACATGCAGCAGAACCAGATTCCAGCAAGAGTCCCCAGCGCCTGGGAGCAGGCGTGGTGGAACGAATCCGGGCAGAAAGCTGTGTCCCTGGAGCGCCCTTGTCCCTCTGCGTGTGCAGGGTTAGGACAGCTCACACGTGTCCCCGCCACCTGCAGCCTTTTCCAGACTTGGAAGACCATAGCTAGAGTCTGAGAGGCGCATTTACAAACAGCCTCACCTCCTCCTTTGACAAGTCCCTGAGCTTGCACCCTGAGATTGTCATCTCCATTGGATGGACGTGGTCTGGGAGGTTAAGTGACCCACCAGAGGGCACGCAGCCTAAGTAGATGAGGAAACAGGTCAGCTTTGGCTTCTAGGAGGAGCGGGTACCGACCTCACAGCCGCCCCTCACCCACCACCTCCCTGAAAATCCCAGTAAGGCAGCAGGATTGCCCCTGCGGGGAAGGGTGTGCTTCCCCTAGAAGATTAAAAAGGAGAGGTCTGGAGGCTGGGGTGTGTGTGTGTTGTGGGGGGAGTAGGGAAGTGCAGGCAGGACGGATGCACCTCTCTGGTCTTCTGAGGGGTTCTTTCCATCTCTTCCGGCCACTTCTAGGCCCTGCATGGTGGCTCGAGTTGCTGATGAAGGCAAAAGGTCATTAGAGTGGGAGGCAGCCACGGGCCGCGCTGGAGAAGGGACCCTGACGTGTGAAGAAGACACTTTTCCCTTCGGACATTGCAGCACCTGGGGCCATGGAGGAGGCGGGCTGTGGAGAGAGTCTCTCAGTTAGCAGTCCTCAGGGGATTTAGCTCAGTTGGTAGAGCACTGCGCTGCAGTCTCTGAGGTCCCGAGTTCAATTCCCAGCCCCGCAAAAATGGGAGAAGGGCCTGGCAATCCACTCCCAAGGCAATCCCGAAAACAGTCAGCCATTGAAAACTCTATGAGGGTCGCTATGAGTTGGATACCAACTCGACGGCACCTAACAACAACAACAACAGGGGTTTCTGCAGCGCAGTCCCTCTTCCTTTTGGGCTCCCTGGGAGCAACAAGGACTCAGAGGGGCTGGAGAATCCACTCTGCCTGGGAGGTAAGCTCAGGGGCTGCAGGGTGGGCACGCCTGTCTGTGCCTTCGGCCTGAGTGCAGGGTGCATGCATGGGTGTGTGTGAGCCCACACGCTGCCCACATGCTGATGGGCACGCACAGCACCCTGGGGTCCAAGGAGGAAGCTGACAAGGCGGCTCCTTAAGAAACAGTGACTCCCGCTGGGCGCGGTGGCGCATGCCTATAATCCCAGCAGCTCCCAATCATCATTTTTATGATTCGCTCACTTACTTCTTACTTGGGACTCGGCTACCGGAGATCATAAATCATTGAAAAAGCTTCTGAACTGGAAAAGACAGATAAAATCACACAGTGAAGGGGGAAAGCGAGCCAGAAGAAACTGAGGAAATGTAGGGACAGAACACTCTTCTAAAATTCATGTTTATCTCTAAAGGAACCAGAGGCAATATGGCATTTGTCAAAAATGGCTAAGGAGTAGTAAAAAAAAGTTTTCAGAAATTAAAATACAAAAGATGAAAAACTTAAAATCTAAGGGAGAAAATAGAAAGCCTGTATGTTAAAGGGAAAATCTTTCAGAAATCATAATTGATTTGGCAGATAATGGCAGGAGGATCACAAGTTTGAGACCAGAGGCAGTCTGCGTAACTTAGCGAGACCCTGTCTCAAAAAGTAAAAAAAATGGGCTGGGGGTGCAGCTCAGCAGTCCAGCACTTGCAGAGCATGCAAGCGCAAAGCCCTGCGTTCAACCCCAAGTACCACCACCAAAAAAAAAAGTGACTCCCAAGGCCATCACTGGAGGGGCCTGGCCCTGGCAAGCTCTGAGCAGTGGGATGTGAAGCAAACTTTGACATTTCCACTAGGAATGATTGAGAAGGACTGGAAGGAACAGTGATCCAGAAGCCAAGACACCTCAACTTGGCTTTGCCCAGCCTGCTGGGTGACAGCAGGAAGCTTACCACCCTCTCTGAGCCTCCTTTTCCACACGCAGGAAGCTATGAAGACCTCACCACAGCCTTCCAAGCCTGGGGAGGGTGCTGTGATGTGTGATGCTTCCTCAGGCAGAGCCCCTTGTCTCCTGGCTGTTGGGATCATGGGCAGCTGGGACCCTCCAGAGCTGAAAAGACCCTTCTCCCAAGGTCAAACTCCCTTTCCTGGGGAGTCTCGAAGTCATTGTGGACTTGCCTTCCCCAACCAAGGTGAGGAGAAATTTTCTTGCAGAGGGAATGTGCAAAGGCCTGAGGGCTAGAACATGCCTGAGAGTGTAGAGCAGCTGTGCAGCTGATTAGAGTGAGGGAGGGTTCCAAGAGCAGGTCACAGTGCAGTGGGGTGCTGGGGCCTCGGTTTGGGTTCTTGGAGAGGCAAATTGAGGTGGAGATTAACATGCAGGCCTTATCGGGGCATTCCCAACTGGGCAGCTTGGAAGGAGTGGAAGGCAAGCTGGATTCTCAGGGGGAGGGTGGGCAGTAGTGCGGTCAAAAGGCCACAAAGGACAAAGGTCACAGGGTCTCACTGCAGTCCTGGAGGTGGGATGACCCTGCAGACCACCAGGGCGCCTCACCTTGGTTGGTGGTTTCTTATCCTTCCTTTGTTGTTGGTGTTAGGTGCCATCGAGTCAGATCCAACTCATGGGGACCCTCATTGGGTTTTCAATGGCTGTTGTTTGCGGGGATTGTTTTGGGAGAGGGTTGTCATGTCCTTCTCCCATTTTTGTGGTGCAGGGGACCAAACCCAGGACCTCAGTATGTGTAGAGCAGCGCTCTACCAACTGAGCTAAAACCCAGCCCTGCCCCTTATCCTTTGTTGTTGTTGTTGTTGTTAGGTGCCATTGAGTCGTGTCTGACTCATAGCGACCCTCATAGGGTTTTCAATGACAGATTATTTCGGGATTGCCTTGGGAGTGGGTTGCTACGTCCTTCTCCCATTTTTGTGGTGCTGGGAATAGAACTCAGGACCCCAGAGACTGCAAAGCGGTGCTCTATCAACTGAGCTAAATCCCAGCCTAGCCCTTATCCTTTAGATCTTAGCTAAATCCTCACTTCCTCACAAGACCTCCTTGATTACCCTGTCCAGAGCATCTCCCTCAGTCACTCAGGGCACATCACCCTATTTTACCCTCCTCAAGGCCCTTGGGCTGGGATTTAGCTCAGTTGGTAGAGTGCTGCTCTGCAGTCTCTGAGGTTCTGAGTTCGATTCTCAGCACCACAAAAATGGGAGAAGGACGTGGCAACCCACTCCCAAGGCAATCCTGAAACAGTCAGCCATTGAAAACCCTATGAGGGTCTCCATGAGTCAGACACGACTCAACGGCGCCTAACAACAACAACAACAACAAGATCTAGATCATGGGAGCCATTACCTGGGCAGGGGTCCACTGGTGCTTCTGGAAAGCCAAGTGGGTCCATGGCACACGCTGAGCCTGGGCACCTCCAGACAGAGGGCCTCCGAGGTGTTGCATCTTCGGCCTTCACAGGTTCACCAGAGTTTTTCAGCACGTGCGTGACGGCACCAGAGGCGGAAACACTGGCTCTTGGTCCGCCATCACGGAGAACCCAGAGAGAGTGTGGGGCTTGGAGAGAGGCAGGCTTCCATGTAGGCAATGCTTCGCATCCCCCAAATGTCTCCAGCCTCGAGTGACCTTGGCAGGGTGGCAGGTGGCAGGGGAAGGGCTTTGGGATCCTCAAGGAGAGGCCTGATGGCACTTGAGATCCCTGGGGCAGAACGTGTTGCTGAACACTCACAAGGTGGAAACGCGCGTGGAAGGTGGTCTGTATAATGGGCCAGCAAAGGCTGGGTGCACATTCAAGGAGATCTGCAGGGTAGACAGCTGCATGCTGCTCTCTGCAAACCTTCTTTGCAGAATCCAGGGGCATGACGCAGCTGGACCAGCTCCACAGAGCAGGAGCTTGCTCTTCTTGGAGCCTTATGACCTTGAGCAGCTCTGAGACACAGGACACGGGGCTCTGAGATCCCCAGAAGTGTGAGATGAATTCTTCGCTCAGGCTGGAGGGCACCATGGGCTCGCGCCTGCCTCCCCAGCTCTCTGCAGTTGGATGGGCTGATCTCTTCATTAACTGGGAGATTTATGTCAAAGCCAGACACACGCTAGGTCAGTGTTATTATCTTGCCTCCAAAACAGATTAAATGACTCTTGAGACCTGTGTCTACCTACCCAGCTTAGCCTGAAATATTTTGATAACCGATACATTAAGCTTTAAAGAGGAGCCATATATACTTTCAAGTAAGACTCAGCTTGCAAGTGCATGTGAATCTAGCCAGGAAGAACATGTGCTGCATTTGTGCCTGCCTGTCAGAGGCTGCCTCAGGACAGAGCTTGACACAGTAGACTTGCAGTCAGCTACGTCCAGCTAATAAGCCACTACTAAGATCACAGGGAGAAGGACCCGGCAACCCACTCCCAAAAATCAATCTGCCATCGAAAACCCTGTGAATAGCAGAGAAGCACTGACCATCGTGTTTCTCTTGTTGTACGTAGGGTCTCTATGAGTTGGACACCGACTCAATGGCACCTAACAACAGCAACAACAACAGCAAGTTCTCACAGGGAGAAGGATGTGGCAGTCTACTCTTGAAGCAATTCTGAAACAATCCCAAGACAATCAGCCAATGAAAACCCTATGAGGCTCACTATGACTTGGACCAGACTCGATGATACCTAACAACAACAACAACAACAACAACAACAACAACAACAACCAACACAAGATCTCACTAAGTCTTGGTTTTCTCACCTGTGGAACAGGCAAAAAGATCCCGGATGTTTCCTGTCTTACAGAGTCCTGAGGGGCTGCAATGACACAGGGAATGTGAACTCCTATGAGAACATGGAGTTCTAAAGAGAAAATGTTGATTCAGCCCTCAGTCTTGGAGGTTTGTTGATTTGACCTCTCTTGGGGATGGCAGAGGATGGCGCATCATGGCGGAATGGTATATAGGTGGAAACCATCACATCTAAACCTGCAGCAGAGAGATAGCGACTGCGTGCTACTCTGGGTACCAAGCCTTTACATATGGACCTTTGGGGACCCTGAACCTCCAAATTATAACACTCCCACCCCAAAGGTGAACCACGTGACTCATGGCCATTTCTTCTCATTGGGGGATATTGAGTTTCGTAGGACTGCCATGAGACATGGCCCAGAGAATGAGACATTGCCATTGACTTTGAGAAGTCTGCTTAGATGCTTCTGGAAAGATGCTCTTGGTTTTACAAAAAATACCCAGGACAAGAATTCTCCTCTCGTGGCCTTGGATGTATTACACAAGGACAGATCTGGGAGTATCTCAAGACCCTGAAGGTGGCAGGGCCGACCTGCTGAAGATGGCTGAGTGGAAGGGTGAAGGCTCAGGGTGGGAGATGAGGCTGCTGGACTGGCCAGATGGCACTGGGACCGACTACCTCAGATCGCCCTCCTCTGCAAGGTCATATTCCTTATTGCTTGGCCATTTTGAGTTGCAGTCCAAAGCATTCTAACTGATAGTGAGGTCTGTTGGAATCACAGGCAAGCGGTAGCATTATGTTTCCAGAGACCAGAGGGGAAGCTCAGAGCACAGCTTTGTGAGAGCTGTTATGCCTCCAAGGCTGTTAAATGCTCTTTTCTGGCCTCATGGCTCTGGTCTGGATGCTGGGGTCCCCTGGAGTTTCCCCTCAGCCCAGTGGCACGGTACTCCATCAGCAGACTGGGCGCAGATTATCCAGCAAAGACACCATCCTGACCAAACTCACTTGGACCCCCAGCACCACTGACCAACATAGTCATGGCAGCAGCTTGGGGGCTGGACAGGGCAGATCTTTCCACGTTTCCATTAAACCTCAATTTCCCTATTGCTCTTTTCTGCTTCCATTATGAAATCATTATTAATGTTGTTGTTGTTGGGTGCCCTCGAGTCAGTATCTGACTCATAGCGACCCTCATAGGGTTTTCAATGGCTGACTGTTTCGGGATTGCCTTGGGAGTGGATTGCCAGGTCCTTCTCCCATTTTTGCGGCGCTGGGAACCGAACTCAGGACCTCAGAGACTGTAGCACAGTGCTCTACCAACTGAGCTAAATCCCAGCCCCATTATTAATGTAGACGCTTGTAATTAGTAATAGCCTTCAGCCACACAACCCCTGCATCTGATCCCCTCTGGTTTTAGAGACTAAGCAGGGTTGGACCTGCTTAGTCATTAGATGGGAGACCACCTGGGACTGCCAGATGTTGTGGGTTAGGAGGAGGGCCAGGCAGCCCACTCCCGAAACAGTCAACCATTGAAAACCCTGTGAATAGCAGAGAAGCACTAGCATAGTGCTGGGCATGGCATGCGGTGTCCTGGAGTGTTTCATTTGGTTGTACATAGGGCTGCTATGAGTCAGACATGACTCGATGGCACCTAATAACAGCAACGTAATTAACTACAGTCCACTAAATGCCTCCTGTGTGCCAGGTCCAACACTAGGTATTGTCTTACTGATCCTCCCAACAAACCAGCAAGACAGGTATTGTTATGCTCATTTTATGGGAACTGGTCCCAGGGTTCAGAGAATTAGTTAATGTACTCAAACATATACACTCTGATTGGAAGTCAACAAAGTTAGGATAGCACCTCTTCTAAGCGCTCCGAGTGGAGTTTGGCAGATGGAAGCATCTGTTTTGGATTCGCACCAGCTCTTGGATTATTCTGGTTATTTAAAAACAAACAGCATTTGTCTTGATGTCAAGAACCTTGGATTGATTGCTAGTCTTCCTCCCATGGTGGCTGAGGGAACAGGCAGAGTTGGCATGGCTGTCAATGATTTTTCTTCCCTTCTTTGAGCCTTAGGTTTTGCTTTGTGTTGTTTTGCTTTTAATCTCTAAAAGAAAAAATAGTACTCAACCTTAGGGCAACTAATTATCAAAGGAAATAGTCCATGTGAAATTGCCCAGGAAGAATAGGTGCCAAAAATTGATTGTTAACCCATTCATTGGTTCATCCACTCACTCACTCATCCCCCATGTCCGTTCTGCGTAACAGCATGTAGAAAACTTGGTGCTGGGTACTGGGAAGACTTGGTCAGGAATGGATGCCCCACCCCTTCCAGCTGGGAATTGGGCTCCAGTTCCATTAACCTCTGGTAGCCTCGTTTCCCCATGTGGAACAAAACCACGTCCAGCCCCTGCCAGCCACACAGTAATTGCTTTACATGTATTAACGCATTAAATCTTTCCAGTACCCTCCCAGGTTGGAGTATATTATTACTCACCTCTTATAGATGAGGAATGAGGTGTAGGGAGGTTAAAAAGTTGGCTGTGTCCTATGGTTAGTGAGGTTTGGACTTGGACATTGACTTAAGAAACTGGACTGCAAAATTTGTGGTGTTGTACCCACTATGCCTCCTCCTAGACATGCTTGGAGGATTCCACAGTAATGCAAATTGCATGCAGAAGAGGGGCTTGCTACCTGGTGCTATGGCGCATGACTGTAATCCCAGGAACTTGGGAGGCTGAGGCAGGAGGATTCCAAGTCCAGACCAAGGGGAGCCCATGCCACTTAGCAACAACAGAGGGGCTGGGGGTGTAGCTAGATGGGAGAACGCTTGCCTAGCCTATGAGGGACCTTGGGTTCAACCCACCCAGTACTGCAACAAGTGTGGCTACCTTGTGCCATCATTCTGCAATGTCAGCTGGACCTGTGAGCGGGACTGTGTGGGGATTACGCAGACAGGTTCCAGGTCGGGGTTCCCTGGGTTCTACTTTGGCTCCGTTGCTAAGATACGCAAAGTCCTGGACAAGAGTTTTATTTTCCTCACCACCAAAAGAGAAGCAATAAGAAAATTCCATATCTGAATTTTTTGAGAGGCTTAATCAAGCTCGTATAGGGGTATAGATTGGGACCTGGAGGCTGGGCGTGGTGTTGTACACCTGTAATCCCAGAGACTCAGGAGGCAGGGGCAGAAGGATCGCAAGTTCGAACCAGAGGCATAACTTAGCAAGACCCTATCTCAAAAAAAGTAAAAAAACGGGCTGGGGTGCAGCTCAGTGGTCCAGCACTTGCAGAGCATGCAAACGCATGGCCCTGGGTTCAACCCCCAGTACCACCAAAAAAAAAAAAAAAAAAAAAAAAGAAAAAGAAAAAGAAAAAGAATGGGATCTGGTACATTTTATTTGTTTATTTTTAATTTAATTTAATTTAATCTAATTTTTGCGGTACTGGGGGGCTTGAACCCAGGGCCTTGAGCATATGTTGTAAGTACTCTGGCTCTCCCCTTTTTTATTTTTTAAATTGAGACAGAGTCTTGCTATGTTCCCCAGGCTACCTCTGACCTCGAGCCTGCAATCCTCCTGCCTCTGCCTCCCAATTCACTGGGATTACAGGCATGCGCCACCGTCCCTGGGGCACATTTTAAATGTATGACAAGATTGGCTTGTGGTAGAAAACCTCTTGCCACTTCCTCCCCGTGTTGGAGTGACGGGGACACACGTCCCAGGCCTTTTCCAGGGGGTGATGTTTTAATCACCAGGGTCTCTCTCCAGCCCACAGCATGGCGCCCAGCCTAGCCTGGGTTTGGGGTGCTCACCGGAAATAGGCTGATGTGAATATTGAGATGTTCACAAAGCATCGCTGGATCTGGCTCCGTCTTTGAGGCACAAGAAGTTCGTAGGACCTGCGCCTGAACCTGGGTCTTCCTGAGCATCCGCTCACATCACCGGCCCCAGTGGAGTAGATGGGGACCCATCAGCTGGTTGGGAAAAGGACTGGTCTGACGTGGAGAGGCTGGGCCCGCGGCCCTGTAGCGACTCCTTTAGCGCTGACGTTGAAGGTGCTTGTGATTCGTCTTGTGATTCGTCTCTACCTCCGCTCAGTCGTCCACGGCTGGGAGCGTCCGTCTCTCTGTTTCCCCCAGAGAGGCAAAGCCGCACATTTCATTCCTCTTTCCTTTCTTCGTCTGTCTGAAGACAGACCCTCCCGTCATGTGGGCCCAGAATCCACTCCATCCTTTGCCTTGGGGGGAAGCTGGGCTGCAGATCCTAAGACGCTCCCTCGCCTCTGTCCCCGTTCGCAGCAGCTTCTTTGATCATTCCCTTCTGATCCATCCTCTCTCTCATGCCCCCTCCCCTGGGGCACACGCCCTTGCCTTCTGACCCTGCCTTTCCTGTCCTCTCTGCCTTTCATCTGGACCCCTACAATCCAACCTCCATCGTGTGGCCACATAAGCTTTCTGAAGATGACCGTCCCCCTTCCCTGCTTCCGCCTGCTAGGAGCCAGGACTTGGGAAGAAGCCCCTGAGCAAATGGGCTCTGCCTGTCTTCATGGTGCTGGACTTCTGCTTAGTGTTTATTGCATGCGGTTGTGACCGTTGCCTCCGTTCAGATATTGGGGGCCTTTGAGCGTGGACATGGGACGCTTACCTCGTGCAGGTGGGGCAGATGACAGGTGGCATCAGCACTGAGTGCAGACAGTGAGGAGGAATTAACGGAGCTGCAGGGAACATCAGGGAGAGGGAACAGAGTGTGCGAAGACAAATAGGCAGGGGCCCGTGCTTCTGTGTTCCCACAGCACTTCGCCCATCGCCGTCACCTAAGTTGTCATCACTTCTTTATTTGCATTCATCTGTCCCTTGCATTGTCCCCTCACCTCCTGATGCCAGAGGCTCTGTCTTCTGTTATTCTGTACGCTCCATGTCTTCTGGATGTTGTTGTTGTTGTTAGGTGCCGTCCAGTCGGTATCCGACTCATAGCGACCCTGCGTACAACAGGCAAAACACTATCGTCAGTGCCTGTCTGCTGTTCATAGGGTTTTCAATGGTGGACTGATTTTTGGGAGTGGGTTGCCGGGTCCTTCTCCAAAGCTTACAGTATCTGGTTTTCCCAGGTGGTCTCCCATCCAAGTACTAACCAGGCCTGACCCTGCTTAGCTTCCGAGATCTGGTGGGATCGGATGCCACAGGGCTCTGGCTGCAAGCTGCCTTCTGGATACACAGTAAGCAATGTTGTAAGCGAAGGACTAAATAAATAAATGCACAGTCGCTCTTTCGTCACACCACGATTTATGTACAAACTCCTCTTCCTTTCCTCCTGGACCACACCCCTGTCCTATCTATGCCTTCCTGCTTAGAAAGGCACAGAACACCTCATTCCTTCTAGCCTGGCCAGACACTCATAGTTTTGTTGTTGGGGGACTGAATCCAGGTCCTTGTACATATTTTGCAAGCACTCTACTACTGAGATACAGCCCCCAGCCTCTTTAAATGTTTTAATTTTTTATCTTGAGATAAGGTCTCACTAATTTGTGCAGGCTGCCTGTGGCCTGGAACTCGTGATCCTCCTGCCTCTGTCTCCTCTGTCGCTGGGACTACAAATGCGCACCCCTGCCCCAGGCCAGACCCATCTTTTTTTTTTTTTTTTTTTTTTTTTCGGTACTGGGGGTTGAACCTGCGTGCTCTGCAAGTGCTGGACCACTGAGCTGCACCCAGCCCCTTTTTTTTTTTTTTTTTTTTT
>VMDO01041504.1:0-10952 GCA_007922755.1 Pedetes capensis
GTGGCATCCGATCCCATCAGGTCTTGGAAGCTAAGCAGGGTTGGGCCTGGTTAGTACTTGGATGGGAGACTGTCTGGGAACACCACATACTGTAGGCTTGGGAGATGGCCCCAGCAACCCACTCCCAAAAATCAATCTGCCATTGAAAACTCTATGAACAGCAGAGAAGCACTGACAAAGTGTTTCTCCTGCTATACGTAGGGTCGCTATGAGTCGAATAATGACTTGACGGCACCTAATAAAAACATAAGACCTTTAAGGAAAGATTCAATAATAGCAATGCAATTCCAAACTATGAATCTTTCTCCTGATCTTCTCCAAAAAATTTGTACTCAAATATCCAAACCTTTTGGGGACAATCAGACAATGTTGTTTGTTGTTAGGTGTTGTCTAGTTGTGTCCGACTCATAGTGATACCATGTACAACAGAAAAAAACACTCCCAGATACTATGCCAGACATACAATCTTTTTTATGTTTAAGCCCATTGTTGCAGTCACTGTTTCAATCCATCTAGTTGAGGGTCTTCCTTATTTCATTGACTGGCCACTCTCCCTAACATGATTTCCTTTCCCAGGGATTGGTCCCTGCTGACAACATGTCTAAAATACATAAGATGCAGAAACAGGTAATAGCCATACTAATTTTTGGAGAAAGGCTCCCTCTGTGCTGCACCAGAACATAGGCTTATGGAAATGTATGAATCAGTATCCAGTAAGAAAAACAGAGACCATCCCACATATTTCAATCAGAAATGCATTTATTACAAGGACTGGGTTACAAAAACATTGGCAATGCTGATGGAGCTAAGAGAAAAAGGTGGCATGATCCAGAACCCAGAAAACTGCCACCACCCTTGGGCTGAAGCCTACAATCCCACTCTCACTTCTGACACGCTAAAGGACCCACTGCTGCCAAAGCTAAGACATGGGTAGAAGCACAGGGTTCTTCTTCCCACCTTCACATATAAACAAGTGCCTCCTGTTGGCAGAATCTAATTGGAACCCAGCTATCAATGGAGTCTGGAAGTGTCTGCCAGTTTCTAGCTCTGGTAGTATGGGGAAGATCACAGAATGGCAGGTGAGAGGCTAAGTACCAAGACACAATATGAGGCATTGGGAGTCCGGTGACAAATGGAATTTTGACCAAAGTCCTCTTGTGAGAGCTAGTCCCCAAATCCATCTGGTAGTTCTTTTCCTCATTTGTGTAACAGAAGAAACATCCTAAACTACTGGTAGAATCCTATATTGACTCCCAGACCATAGATTAAACACTTTCATTATAAGAGAAACAAAGTAGAAGTCACTAAAGTTCCTCATTCCCACCAAAATGTAAATTAAATTTAAAAATCCTGAGATTATTATAAAGATTAATGCCAACATAGTACTTAAAACATGGGGAGGTTCTGGTTTCTATCACATTCACAACTACCTCTTCAGTTTGGAAAAGACAGATGGTCCTGAAGAAGCCAGAGGAGTATTGGTCAAATCAAATGTGATGACAAACTTCATCAAATCATGACTCTAGTTGTAACTGCTATTCCAAATGTAGTTTTTTGTGGGTAGTACCTCAGAACAACCCCACAACCCCACAAATACATTTTTTTCTCCATCATGACTGAGAAGATAAGAAATAATTACTTTATAATTATACCTCAAAGAAAAGCCAACCCTTCCCCTCTGGGTCCCAGTTTAGTCTACAAGAATCTCAGCTCTGCCACCCTTTGTGTCAATTTGCTGCAAGAAACAGAAACCACTCTGGGGAATTTCAAGCAGACCTTGTTTGCCAGTACCATAGCTACAGAAAGGTGACTTCTGCCTCATTTCTGCTTTTACAAATCTCATGGTGGGTATGCCTGCTTAAGGAAACCTATTTCATATCCAGAACCTTGGCTGCAAGGAACAGCTGGAATAGAAGGAGGGTGGGATAGAGATCAAAAGTCAATCCAAGGGTACACTAAGATAGGATAGGAATAAGATAGAAATGAGTTCTGGTGTCCCATGGAACACCAGGACACACATAGTTAACAATATGCATTGTATATCTCTATATAGGTAGGAGAGAGGATTTCAAATGTATTCAGCATAAGTAAATGATTAAAGTTTAAGGTAATAGGGCTGGGGATGTAGCTCAGAGGTAGAGCACTTGCCTTTCATGCACAAGGCTCTGGATTTGATCCCCAGAACTGAAAAAAAAAATTAAGGTGATAGGCTGCTACCCTGATTTGATCTTTACCCAATGCATACATGAGTCAAAACACTACATTAGAGCTGGGCATGGTGGGGCATGACTGTAATCTCAGCACCTGGGAGGCTGAGGTAGGAATATCAACACATGTTCCAGGCCAGCCTGATCTACATAAAGAGTTCCAGGCTAGCCTGGAGCTACACAGTGAGACCTCGTCTCAAAACAAAACAAAAACACATATCATTCCTCATAAATATGTGTAATTATTATGTGTCAGGGAAAAGGATTTGGCAATCCATTCCCCAAACAATCTGCCATTGAAAACCCTATGGATAGCAGAGAAGCACTGACAATAGTGCAGGGCATGGCACAGCGTTCTGTTGTACATAAGGGCGCTATGAGTCAGACTCAACCTGATGGCACCTAACAACAACAACATTATGTGTCAGTCAAAAAATAAAAAATTTTAAAACCTAAAAAGAATCCAAGTTTTTGTAATTCCATCTCACATGCTGCTACACTACTCTGCTACCTCAATAGCACTATCCTGATAGAACTCCCAAATGGTGAGACACTGACACACAACAAGGCATTCTCTCCAAAGCTAAGGACATATTATTGCATTTTGGACTTCCTTCATCTAAGAAGCCCAATGTTCGATGCCCATTGTTGGATAGATCTCTTTGGATTTTGGAAGCAACATACATTATTGGGTGCATGACTTCTACCCATTTGCCAGTTTCCAGGGTTTGTTGTTGTTATTGTTGAGTACTTGGAGTTTGAACCCAGGGCCTCACGCATGCTAGGCAAACACTCTACCACTGAGCCACATCCCCACTCTGCCTCTTTTTTTCCCCTTTCCTTTCCTTTTCCTTTCCTTTCCTCTTTCTTCTTTTCTCTTCTCTTTTCTGTCTTCCTTCCTTCTTTCCTTCCTTCCTTCCTTCTTTCCTTCCTTCCTTCCTTCCTTCCTTTCTTTTTTCAGTATTGAGGTACTGAACCCAGGCCTCACACATACTTTGTAAGTGCTCTACCACTGAGCTGCTCTCCCAACCGAGTTTTTATTTTTTGTCTTGTGACAGGGTCTCACTAAGTTATACAGGCTGCCTCTGGCCTTGAATTTGTGATCCTCCTGCATCTGCCTCCCAAGTTGCTGGAATTACAGGCATGCATATACAGCTCTTTCTCTCTTTTTCTTTTATTTTGAAACAAGTTCTCATTAGGATGTACAGGCTGTCTCTGGCCTCGAACTGTTCTCTTTCTTCAGCCTCTCGAGTTGCTGGGATTGCAGGCAGGCACCACTATGCCTGGCCAGTTTCCAGCCTTGAGTATGGCACAGAACAAGAGGACAAGAGAGACCACTGCAGCTGGTCCAGGCTGTGTACAAGTAGCTTAGCTTTTTGGCCTTGATGACTGAACAGATGCATGGTTCCAAGTGCCTGAAGGAAATGAGAATACTCTGTTAAGCCTATTGCAAACATTGGTAAAGATCACTGTAGAGGCCCTTAGGATTTGGAGGCAAAGCCATTCCTCATTCATTATGAATATTTTTCTTTCTTCATCCCACCCAGGGTACTTGGGGTTTGAACCCAGGGCTTCACACCACTGGGCTGCATCTCCAGACTGTTTTTTATTTTTTATTTTGAGTCAGGGTCTTGCTAAGTTAAGCAGGCTGCCTCTAGCCTCAAACTCGTGATCCTCTTGCCTCAGCCTCCTGAGTCACTGGGATTACAGGTGTGCAACACCACATCTGGCTCGTTATAAATATATTTTCTTTTGAGAAATAGCTCCTGGATTTTTACTGGGTTCTAGTAGACTACACTTGACTATAGGGCACCAAGTGGCCTTGCAACCTGAGCTGCCCATCATGAACCAGGTACTTTCTGTATCTGTGATCAGTAGTTCCCAGGTTGAAATTATCTATATAGAACATGGCCCAAACAGTCCTGAAGGTAAAATGAGTGGGTTGTTCACACTCCCAGTGTGCCCATTCCTGTCACAATTTTAGGGTGACTTTGATACAGGTGATAAGGAAAGAAAACTATAGAATTGCTTGAAGCATGGCTCTGTATAATGTGCTGTTGCAAGCCAGAAATGGACAGCCCCTAGGCGAGCACCTTCCACTTTAAGGTGACCAGGAAAGAGCAGGGAAAGAAAATCATCCTGGTGACAGAAGTAGGACAAGGGAATGTGACTTTCTACTTTGCCTTGAAAGAGAGATGTCCTGAAATCAGGATTGACACTGAATCACTGGAGTGGTTATTGAAGGAACCAAAAGAAACCAGGCATTGTGGCACATGCTGTAATCCCAGCTGACTGGGAGGCTGAGGCATGAAGATTATAGGGTGGAGGCCGGAGGCAGCCTGTGCAATTTAGTGAGCCCTGTCTCAAAAATAAAGAATAAAAAATGGGCTGTGGGTGCAGCCCAGTGGTGAAGCACTTGCCTAGCATCTGCGAGGCCCTGGGTTTAACCCTGAGTATAGAAGAAAACAAAAACAAAAACAAAAACCACACGTCTAGGAGTTTGCCATGCTATGGGGGCTTGCATGTTGATTTAAAGCTGAAAGCTATGCCCCTGGTGTCTCAGATACCAGCAGGGTCACCCATGGTGGACAGGTTTCAGCTGAGTCCCAGTTCTGCTTGGAGGAGAAGAAGGGGGAGATCTCACAGCTCCTTGTTGGCAGCCCCTCCATCCGGGCCCTCTACACCAAGATGGTGAGGGCCCATCCCCCAGGACCTCAGCTGACTCCAGGCTTGAGGTGTCTGGAAGTGGGAGGGATATGTGCTTTGCTTGGCTCTATAACCAACACCCGTGGAAGCAGCAGTCAGTCAAGAAATCCAAAGACGCATTGCTCTAGGAAAAGCTGTGGCAAAAGATCTCTTTAGAGTATTGAAAAGCAAAGATGTCACATTGAAGACAAAGGTGCGTCTGACTCATGCCATGGTATTTTCAGTCGCATCATATGGTTGTGAAAGCTGGACATTGAACAAGAAAGACAGAAAAAGAATTGATGCTTTTGAATTGTGGTGCTGGAGACATCTATTGAATATACCATGGACTGCCAAAAGAACCAACAAATCTGTCCTAGAAGAAGTGCAACCAGAGGGCTCCTTAGAAGCAAGAATGGCCAGACTGCGTCTTACATATTTCGGACATGTAGTCAAGAGAGATCAGTCCCTGGAGAAGGACATGATGTTTGGGAGAGTGGCAGGTCAATGCAAAAGAGGAAAACCCTCCACCAGATGGATTGACATAGTGCCTGCAACAATGGGCTTAAACATAAATAAGATTGTTTGCCTGGCACAGAATTGGCAAGTGTTTCGATCTGTTGTACATAGGGTCACTATGAGTTGGACTCGAGTTGACGGCACCTAACAACAACAACAACAGTCATATTAACTGGTCTTGCCTGTAAGCATATGGATATTATTTTATCACTGACAGCATTGTATTTTAGGACAGATCATGAGATATCTTTTTTGATAATAAATGCAACCACAACTCTCTTTAGTTTATCGTTCCCAGCATAATAGACCATACAATTATCTGACGCAAAATGGCCCATGCCAGTCCATTTTAGCTCACTGATGCCTAGAATGTCAATGTTTATGCACTCCATTTCTCTTTTAATGAGTTCTAATTTCCCTAGATTTATATTGTACATTCCATGTTCCAATTATTAAGGGATGTTTACAGTTGTTTCTCCTTATTTTGAGTCATGCCATTTCAGCAAATGTAGATCCCTGGGGCTTTACTCCATTTCTGTCAGTAAGGTAGACTCTACTTTGAGAAGGCAACTCTCATCCAGTAGTCTTTTGAGTGCATTCCAACCTGGGGGGCTCATTTTCTGGCACTATATCTAACAGTTTTTCTCTGCCATTCATAGGGTTTTCAATGGCTAGTTGTTTCAGGAGTGGGTTGCCAGGTCCTACTTCCTAGTCTGTCTTAGTCTGGAAGCTCAGCTGAAACCTGTCCACCATGGGTGACCCTGCTGGTATCTGAGACACCAGGGGCATAGCTTTCAGCTTTAAATCAACATGCAAGCCCCCATAGCATGGCAAACTCCTAGACGTGTGGTTTTTGTTTTTGTTTTTGTTTTCTTCTATACTCAGGGTTAAACCCAGGGCCTCGCAGATGCTAGGCAAGTGCTTCACCACTGGGCTGCACCCACAGCCCATTTTTTATTCTTTATTTTTGAGACAGGGCTCACTAAATTGCACAGGCTGCCTCCGGCCTCCACCCTATAATCTTCATGCCTCAGCCTCCCAGTCAGCTGGGATTACAGCATGTGCCACAATGCCTGGTTTCTTTTGGTTCCTTCAATAACCACTCCAGTGATTCAGTGTCAATCCTGATTTCAGGACATCTCTCTTTCAAGGCAAAGTAGAAAGTCACATTCCCTTGTCCTACTTCTGTCACCAGGATGATTTTCTTTCCCTGCTCTTTCCTGGTCACCTTAAAGTGGAAGGTGCTCGCCTAGGGGCTGTCCATTTCTGGCTTGCAACAGCACATTATACAGAGCCATGCTTCAAGCAATTCTATAGTTTTCTTTCCTTATCACCTGTATCAAAGTCACCCTAAAATTGTGACAGGAATGGGCACACTGGGAGTGTGAACAACCCACTCATTTTACCTTCAGGACTGTTTGGGCCATGTTCTATATAGATAATTTCAACCTGGGAACTACTGATCACAGATACAGAAAGTACCTGGTTCATGATGGGCAGCTCAGGTTGCAAGGCCACTTGGTGCCCTATAGTCAAGTGTAGTCTACTAGAACCCAGTAAAAATCCAGGAGCTATTTCTCAAAAGAAAATATATTTATAACGAGCCAGATGTGGTGTTGCACACCTGTAATCCCAGTGACTCAGGAGGCTGAGGCAAGAGGATCACGAGTTTGAGGCTAGAGGCAGCCTGCTTAACTTAGCAAGACCCTGACTCAAAATAAAAAATAAAAAACAGTCTGGAGATGCAGCCCAGTGGTGTGAAGCCCTGGGTTCAAACCCCAAGTACCCTGGGTGGGATGAAGAAAGAAAAATATTCATAATGAATGAGGAATGGCTTTGCCTCCAAATCCTAAGGGCCTCTACAGTGATCTTTACCAATGTTTGCAATAGGCTTAACAGAGTATTCTCATTTCCTTCAGGCACTTGGAACCATGCATCTGTTCAGTCATCAAGGCCAAAAAGCTAAGCTACTTGTACACAGCCTGGACCAGCTGCAGTGGTCTCTCTTGTCCTCTTGTTCTGTGCCATACTCAAGGCTGGAAACTGGCCAGGCATAGTGGTGCCTGCCTGCAATCCCAGCAACTCGAGAGGCTGAAGAAAGAGAACAGTTCGAGGCCAGAGACAGCCTGTACATCCTAATGAGAACTTGTTTCAAAATAAAAGAAAAAGAGAGAAAGAGCTGTATATGCATGCCTGTAATTCCAGCAACTTGGGAGGCAGATGCAGGAGGATCACAAATTCAAGGCCAGAGGCAGCCTGTATAACTTAGTGAGACCCTGTCACAAGACAAAAAATAAAAACTCGGTTGGGAGAGCAGCTCAGTGGTAGAGCACTTACAAAGTATGTGTGAGGCCTGGGTTCAGTACCTCAATACTGAAAAAAGAAAGGAAGGAAGGAAGGAAGGAAGGAAAGAAGGAAGGAAGGAAGGAAAGAAGGAAGGAAGACAGAAAAGAGAAGAGAAAAGAAGAAAGAGGAAAGGAAAGGAAAAGGAAAGGAAAGGGGAAAAAAAGAGGCAGAGTGGGGATGTGGCTCAGTGGTAGAGTGTTTGCCTAGCATGCGTGAGGCCCTGGGTTCAAACTCCAAGTACTCAACAATAACAACAACAAACCCTGGAAACTGGCAAATGGGTAGAAGTCATGCACCCAATAATGTATGTTGCTTCCAAAATCCAAAGAGATCTATCCAACAATGGGCATCGAACATTGGGCTTCTTAGATGAAGGAAGTCCAAAATGCAATAATATGTCCTTAGCTTTGGAGAGAATGCCTTGTTGTGTGTCAGTGTCTCACCATTTGGGAGTTCTATCAGGATAGTGCTATTGAGGTAGCAGAGTAGTGTAGCAGCATGTGAGATGGAATTACAAAAACTTGGATTCTTTTTAGGTTTTAAAATTTTTTATTTTTTGACTGACACATAATGTTGTTGTTGTTAGGTGCCATCAGGTTGAGTCTGACTCATAGCGCCCTTATGTACAACAGAACGCTGTGCCATGCCCTGCACTATTGTCAGTGCTTCTCTGCTATCCATAGGGTTTTCAATGGCAGATTGTTTGGGGAATGGATTGCCAAATCCTTTTCCCTGACACATAATAATTACACATATTTATGAGGAATGATATGTGTTTTTGTTTTGTTTTGAGACGAGGTCTCACTGTGTAGCTCCAGGCTAGCCTGGAACTCTTTATGTAGATCAGGCTGGCCTGGAACATGTGTTGATATTCCTACCTCAGCCTCCCAGGTGCTGAGATTACAGTCATGCCCCACCATGCCCAGCTCTAATGTAGTGTTTTGACTCATGTATGCATTGGGTAAAGATCAAATCAGGGTAGCAGCCTATCACCTTAATTTTTTTTTTCAGTTCTGGGGATCAAATCCAGAGCCTTGTGCATGAAAGGCAAGTGCTCTACCTCTGAGCTACATCCCCAGCCCTATTACCTTAAACTTTAATCATTTACTTATGCTGAATACATTTGAAATCCTCTCTCCTACCTATATAGAGATATACAATGCATATTGTTAACTATGTGTGTCCTGGTGTTCCATGGGACACCAGAACTCATTTCTATCTTATTCCTATCCTATCTTAGTGTACCCTTGGATTGACTTTTGATCTCTATCCCACCCTCCTTCTATTCCAGCTGTTCCTTGCAGCCAAGGTTCTGGATATGAAATAGGTTTCCTTAAGCAGGCATACCCACCATGAGATTTGTAAAAGCAGAAATGAGGCAGAAGTCACCTTTCTGTAGCTATGGTACTGGCAAACAAGGTCTGCTTGAAATTCCCCAGAGTGGTTTCTGTTTCTTGCAGCAAATTGACACAAAGGGTGGCAGAGCTGAGATTCTTGTAGACTAAACTGGGACCCAGAGGGGAAGGGTTGGCTTTTCTTTGAGGTATAATTATAAAGTAATTATTTCTTATCTTCTCAGTCATGATGGAGAAAAAAATGTATTTGTGGGGTTGTGGGGTTGTTCTGAGGTACTACCCACAAAAAACTACATTTGGAATAGCAGTTACAACTAGAGTCATGATTTGATGAAGTTTGTCATCACATTTGATTTGACCAATACTCCTCTGGCTTCTTCAGGACCATCTGTCTTTTCCAAACTGAAGAGGTAGTTGTGAATGTGATAGAAACCAGAACCTCCCCATGTTTTAAGTACTATGTTGGCATTAATCTTTATAATAATCTCAGGATTTTTAAATTTAATTTACATTTTGGTGGGAATGAGGAACTTTAGTGACTTCTACTTTGTTTCTCTTATAATGAAAGTGTTTAATCTATGGTCTGGGAGTCAATATAGGATTCTACCAGTAGTTTAGGATGTTTCTTCTGTTACACAAATGAGGAAAAGAACTACCAGATGGATTTGGGGACTAGCTCTCACAAGAGGACTTTGGTCAAAATTCCATTTGTCACCGGACTCCCAATGCCTCATATTGTGTCTTGGTACTTAGCCTCTCACCTGCCATTCTGTGATCTTCCCCATACTACCAGAGCTAGAAACTGGCAGACACTTCCAGACTCCATTGATAGCTGGGTTCCAATTAGATTCTGCCAACAGGAGGCACTTGTTTATATGTGAAGGTGGGAAGAAGAACCCTGTGCTTCTACCCATGTCTTAGCTTTGGCAGCAGTGGGTCCTTTAGCGTGTCAGAAGTGAGAGTGGGATTGTAGGCTTCAGCCCAAGGGTGGTGGCAGTTTTCTGGGTTCTGGATCATGCCACCTTTTTCTCTTAGCTCCATCAGCATTGCCAATGTTTTTGTAACCCAGTCCTTGTAATAAATGCATTTCTGATTGAAATATGTGGGATGGTCTCTGTTTTTCTTACTGGATACTGATTCATACATTTCCATAAGCCTATGTTCTGGTGCAGCACAGAGGGAGCCTTTCTCCAAAAATTAGTATGGCTATTACCTGTTTCTGCATCTTATGTATTTTAGACATGTTGTCAGCAGGGACCAATCCCTGGGAAAGGAAATCATGTTAGGGAGAGTGGCCAGTCAATGAAATAAGGAAGACCCTCAACTAGATGGATTGAAACAGTGACTGCAACAATGGGCTTAAACATAAAAAAGATTGTATGTCTGGCATAGTATCTGGGAGTGTTTTTTTCTGTTGTACATGGTATCACTATGAGTCGGACACAACTAGACAACACCTAACAACAAACAACATTGTCTGATTGTCCCCAAAAGGTTTGGATATTTGAGTACAAATTTTTTGGAGAAGATCAGGAGAAAGATTCATAGTTTGGAATTGCATTGCTATTATTGAATCTTTCCTTAAAGGTCTTATGTTTTTATTAGGTGCCGTCAAGTCATTATTCGACTCATAGCGACCCTACGTATAGCAGGAGAAACACTTTGTCAGTGCTTCTCTGCTGTTCATAGAGTTTTCAATGGCAGATTGATTTTTGGGAGTGGGTTGCTGGGGCCATCTCCCAAGCCTACAGTATGTGGTGTTCCCAGACAGTCTCCCATCCAAGTACTAACCAGGCCCAACCCTGCTTAGCTTCCAAGACCTGATGGGATCGGATGCCAC
>VMDO01041505.1:0-11155 GCA_007922755.1 Pedetes capensis
AAAAAAAAAAAAAAAAAAAAAAAAAAAAAAAAAAAAAAAAAAAGCTAAGAATGGTATTAGTATAGATGGTCTAGAAAATGCATGTAGGAGCTCTGACAAGGTAAAAAGAAAGTTCACTACAGAAAAAGTTTCTGTCTTAAACAGATCTGGAACGCAAGGATATATAGAAAAATATTACCATAAAAAGACAAGTAAATGAAAGAGAAATCTTTGATGGGGGGGGAGGAAGCACACAAGAGGGTAAGGGGAAACCTATATGAATAATGTACAACAAAATGTGTATATGGAAATGTCACAATGAAAAACATGTCAGAATGAATCGCATTAAGGTGTACATTAAAAATTTCCAATTTAAAAAAAAAAGAAAGAAAAGCTTTGCTAAGAATAAGCTCAGTCTTTCGGGGTATGGTGATGCACACCTGTAATCCCAGCAGCTCGGGAGGCAGAGGCAGGAGGATCACAAGCTCGAGACCAGAGGCAGTCTGCATAGTTTAGTGAAACCCTATCTCAAAAAGTAAAAAAAAAAAAAAAAAAAAAAAAAAGAAAGAAAGAAAGAAAGAAAAGAAAAGAAAAGAAAAAGAAAGAAAGAAAAGAAGAGAAAAGAAAAGAAAAAAGAATAAGCTCAGTCTGTCTTGGGGAAATTATGAAAAAGCCAACCTGTCAGCAATGGAGAGTTCATTCAGTAATTTAACAAACATTTTTTGAGCATGTACAATGTGCCAGGCACTGAGTTAGAAGATAGGAATACAAAGATGAATAAGACAATACCTGTTTCAAGGGCTTCATAGTCCTAAAGGGGGGCTGGGAGAGGGGGGAGCGGACAGGTATAGATGGGACACAGATGTGTGCCATACAGGCTTATGAATGACTTAAGAAGGGTCTAAAGCCAGGCATGGTGATGCATGCCTGTAATTTCAGCCCTTCAGAGGTAAAGGCAGGGGCATGGCAAGTTTGAGGCCAGCCTGGTCCACATAGCAAGACTCTATCAAAAAAAGAAAAAAAAAATCTAGAGAAAGAGCTCTGGGTGCATAGAGGAAAAACTGATGGGAAGAGAGAAAGAGGTGAGATACAGTTGATCAGGCCTATTCAGGCAGTGCTGTTGATTTTGGGGTGTGGGGATAGGTTGACAGATGAGGTGACCGCTGGCAGCAGAGACCAGCTGGGCCATTTCAGTGAGTCAGGTGAAGCCCAGGCAGACTCAGCTGCACAAGCATACTGAGGACCCACAGATCCTTTAGACAAGATCCTTCTGCAAGATGAACAAAGCGGCTAGCTGTTTCCTGTGATGTCAGGCAACTTGGAGGAAACATTTACACCTTTCATTTGAACTCCTAGAGACCTAGTGATGGGAAGGAGGAGGAAAAACAATCACACTTCTAAGATTTCTACATAAAGAGTTTCTTCAACACCTGCAGTCATTCTGTAAATCATCATGAAGTGTCCACCATGGGCTGGGCCGAATATGAGTTGTAAGGTAGAGCATTGAACAAAATCCCCTGCTCCATGAAGCTTACATTCAAGTGGGGGCCACAGACAAAGCCAAAAAAACAAAACAAACAAACCAAAAAACTCTAAAAACTAAAAACCCAAACAACTATTCAATGTATGTGGGGCTGCTGGGCATGGTGGCGCACACCTGTAGTCCCTGAATGCAGGAAGCAGAGGCAGGAGGCTCATGAGTTCCAGTTCTAAGCCAGCCTGGGCTACATAGTGAGACCCCCATCTCAAAACAAACAACAAAACCCCAGCAACAACAACACACAAAAAAGTGAGGGACTGACCAATGTAAGAAAAGCAAGGAGGGTGGGAGAGAGTGACATTGGGGAAGAGTTGCCCTGCAGGGACCGCCAAGGAAGACCACTCTGAGGGAATCAAGGACTCCAGGGGATGAGGAGCTAGTAGCAGATGGCTTGAGGGAAGAAGGGACCAAGATGGGAGGGTGCTGGGTGTGTTCCAGAAACTCTAAGCAGCCCGCGTATGCTGGAGCAGCGGGAGAGAGTGGCAAGAAGAGAGCCCAGAGCACCAGAAGCCAGGCCTTTGGCTTCTGGCTGGTGAGAGATGGGAGCCTTGGCAAGTTTGAAGGGAGGTGTGTCAGGGTCTGGCTTATATACTTAGGGCTCACTCTGGATTCCAGGTAAGGAAAAGAATGTGGAAGTGTCCTAAACCTGTGGGTTTATAAGGGGTGAAGAAAACGGGTCAGAAGTGACAGTAGGGGTGTGAAGAGTAGGAGAAAGGCTGGACTAGCTATTCTTGTCCATTGGTTGGAGGGGACAGAGTGAGCATTGCCTTAAGGATTTGTTGTAGATCCCTTCCTGGGAGTGGAGCAGGCAGAGACTATTAGAAATGAATATATAAAAGAGACCCTTCAAGGGCGCACTGTAAAAGCAGAATGCTCTTTGCCTGAGATATGAGGCTGTCAGTCCCCACAATGGACACTGCTGAAGGCTGGAGTTGTCTGGGATATTCTGGCAGGACTGAGTAAGTTGCCTCTGTATCAAGTAAAAAGGAAATAGGCTTACCTGCCACCATCAGTTACCCCAGGTTCCCATGGGCTGACGGAAGTTGGGGCGATAGCCCCTGGGCACAGTCTTCAGCATTCAGGCCCAAGGGGTCAGGGACCTCAAGGCCAGGTGGTGAGGCATTGTCTGCATGCAGATCCACTGGAGGGGCAGGGCAGCAGTCCAGTTTCCAGTGATCACCTTGGCATGAGGGGCAAGGCCCTTCTGGCAGCAGGGATTCAGGCAGCGATTAGCCCAATGTCCTTCTTTGCCACCCTTGAAACAGACACCTGAGTGGATATTGCCCTGCCCATGTTGGGGCGGTTTCTTTGTGGAGTATAACCCCATTGGCCTCTCTGGTGGGCCGTTTTTGGGTCTCCCCTGATGGCAGTGGCCAGCACTTGGCATTTAAATTTACCTCTGACCTGTTTTTGCCCCTGGGCCTCTTTGTCCCCATTATTAAAGACCTTAAAGGCCAGGTCTTGAAGTTCCTGTCCAGGGGCTTGAAGGCCTTTTTCTAATTTTTGAAGTCTTTTCTATATACCGGGGGCAGACTGAGAAATGAAATGCATTTTAAGAAGAATGTCTGCCTCTGGGTGTCTGGGACCAAGACAGTATATTTTTGGAGGGCCTCAATGAGGCAAGAAAAGAAGGCTGGCTTTTCTTATGGCCCCTGGATTACCTCCCAGATTTTATTGTAATTAACAGCTTTATGGAGCTGGGATTTAGCTTAGTTGATAGAGTGTTGCCCTGCAGTCTGTGAGGTCCTGGGTTTGATTCCCAATACCACAGACATAGGAGAAGGATGTGGCAGTCCATTTCCAAGGCAATCCCGAAACAAACAGCCATAGCAACCCTGTGAAGGTGGCTACGAGTCGATGGCACCTAACAACAACAACAACAACAACAGCTTTATGGGCAGCCTTTCGAAGTCCTGCAACTAAGCAAGTTATCATATGGGCTAAATTTTCAGGGCCTGTGACATGGGCCTAATAATCCTGATGGGGGTCAGTTCAGAGAACAGCCCAGGCGCCCATAGTGGGGTGATTGTTTTGGTGAGGTAGTTCATCCCTATGTGGTAGGTATGAGTCCAGATTATCTCCCTGTCTTCAGTAGTTAGGGTAGAGGAAAAAAGACATTGTAGACATAGACATTATAATATGTCATCTGACACGACTGAATGAGGTGCTGAAACTCCATTATGTAGGTATGAGGATCCTCAGTCAAGTTTCCCAGTTGTTTCTCGACTGTTTCTCTCTCTTCTCAGAGAGAGAGAAGGGCACATGGACACCAGTGATACCTTCTGCTCCTGCTACTTCCCACACGGGAAGAATCAGCTTGGGAATATGGCTACACCTACCACAGGTATGTGGGGGAGAAGGAGGAGATGAGGACATTGTCGGCAGATCAAAGGGGTGGAAAAAATTGAGAAGGAGTTGAGGGAGGTTGAAGAAGAAGTGGGATCAGAGGAAGTTGGGCAAGGGTCAAAAGGGGGAAAATAAGAAGAGAGGAGATGGAAGAAGGGGGTACAGGGGATGCTGAGGGCACCTGGACATTATCTGGACAGGATTTACACATGGGCGAAAAAAGTCAGCTGGGTCAAAAGAACATGAAGAGGAATCATATATAGATTGTGAGGGAGGCATAGTGGAATAGAGGACAAGGATATGCTGCATGGCACAGGAGTTGCAAGGAGACCTGAATGTAGGAGACTTCGAACCATTTGCCTTCACAGCGGCAGTAATTGTCTACATCAGTCAAAATGATATAATTTAGAGTGCCATCTTTTAACCAAATTGAGCTAGTATCAAGCTTATATTGTGGCCATGCCACATTTGAGAAAAAAATGAGACACTGGTGGTAAAAGTCTTGGCTTAAGCCTAATATCTGTAAGTTTTGAAGGAGACATCCCAATGGGGACTCCCTTTTTGGACCACATTGAGTATTGCCCATGTCTGTTGGGGAGAGATCAAGCAGAACCCTGGAAGTCTACCCCAAAGTGGACTTGGCAAGGAGTGAGAAAAGGTGTCCTTAGTCTTGTCACAAGCCACAGCAGTGAATAGGCTAATCTCAGATAGGCATCCACTTGCCACAAGAAAAGACAGAGGCCAGTGCCTTAGAAGGGAAACCTGACTAAACACTTAGACTTTTTCCAGTGAACAGAACAGAACAGGAATACCTGGAAGGGCACTGCTTTAACTTACCTCTCACAAGCAGAGCAAGTGCCACAGCTATGGTTTGGAGGTCAAATTCCTTTTGCTTTTTACTGACTGAAGAATGGAAAATTGTGACTGTGAAGGTCTGAGGTCCTGGTGTTCAGGGTTACTCAGTCTGCTGCTGGAGGTTTTGAGAAGGTTGAAGAGTTATTCCCACGAAAAAGGAGCCTCTCAGCAACTCTCCCAGGTTTTGGCACCAAATGTTAGGCACAGTGGACACTGAACTGACAGTAATCCATGAGGCTTAAGCATGTAGCCAAATAGCTTTTATTTTGTCCCCCTGGGTGCAGGGAGGGCTGAGGCAAGCAACAGGCATCCACCCCTTATTGCTGACAAGGGCAGGCTTTTATAAATAGTCAGGGGATAGGGAAGGGTTGGGAGAGCTGTTATCAGCCAAAACAACTGCACTGGTGTTTACATTTCTGAAGGAGGGGTCTCAGGTGCCTTGTGGTCTAAAACCTGCAGGTGAACTTTCTTGATCTTGTTTTACCACTAATGGGGGCTGAATCACGGAGAGGGATCATCTATCGTGCACAGACTGTGCCTAACTATAGAAGGGAAAACTCAACAACAAAAGTGTTAACCCTAACAAAATATAGTAGCCTACATACTTACTTATGTAGACACTCTTGTTGTTCCAAAACCTAGCAGTAGTAAAATAGCCGTTAGCAGGCAATATGGAGGAAAGGGGAATTGATAATGACTTCTGCTGCTTGGCCAAGGTAGATGAAGCCATCTGTGAATCAAACCTCTAAGGACATTAGAAGGACATATTTCTAATGGACCCCAAACCCTAACCCAAGATGAAGAGCTGTGTGATTATAAACAAATTCAGGCTATCCCAGGACACCTACTTGTGGAACTAAGTAGCCATTTTACAAAACAAAGACCCTAAGCTTCACCATAGGCCTTAATCCACCAGAAGGGACTTTTCTGGGTGAAGCTTGAGCTTCTGCACTGTGAAGGCTCCTCTCACCAGGCGTCCAGGGCTGACATCACACTGGGCCTCCCCTAGTTCCAATAAAACTAGAGGGAATGTGCACCCACTCTCTTCTTCCACTCTTCTCTTTTTCATGGCTCCTTACCCTCTGCTCTCCTCCCTGGGCAGCCCCTCCCAAATCCATTTCTTGACTACTGTCTGCTCTTGCCATCTTAGCCTCTCCCATTTTTCCCTTGAGCTGTTAGCAGGGAATGGTCTGAGAAGGGAGCCAGTGCAAGTCTCCCTGCCTCCTCTCCTCTGGGGTGGCTCCACTTGACCCTCCCCTTCTCTTGGGCCACCATTTTCCCTGTCTATCCAAGGTACTTCTTCTAGAAGCCTGATTAACTCTTCTGTTCTCTCAGGCTTTATCTTCCCCCTTCTGAGAGAAACATCCTTATGCTGATTTACCCAGGGAGCCAAGTTCCTTTCCATGGTTATCTAAGCTTCTCCAGGTGCCTCAGTTTTCCCTGTGATTATTCCTTATAGATGTACTCCTGGAACAGGATAGGACAGGGAAATGTGGGGGTCATGGAAAGAGAAAGAGCTTTCACCCCAGGATCTAGTTTGGATCTCACTAGCTGGGAATCAAGAACTTTGACACAACTACCAAGAAAAATGCTGTGAGGACTGCCTGCATAGACACATTATTATTTTATTTTTTGGTACTGGGGGTTGAACCCAGGGCCTTGCGCTTGCATGCTCTGCAAGTACTGGACCACTGAGCTGCACCCCCAGCCCATTTTTTTTTTTTTTTTTTTTTTTTTTTTTTTTTTTACTTTTTGAGACAGGGTCTTGCTAAGTTACACAGACTGCCTCTGGTCTCAAACTTGCCATCCTCCTGCCTCCACCTCCTGAGCCGTTGAGATTACAGGCGTGCACCACTGCACCCAGCTATAGACACATTATTTTTGAGAGATTATTTAAATAATGAAAATATTATAATAGCAGTAAGCCATACTCGGGGTCAAAATGTATGTAACCTTTGAGCTTGACCTTGCTTTCCCTCTGTAATTCTGTGTTTCTTTGAGACATGCCCAGGCAACTCCCTTGTGAGTCTTTTCTTATCTGTAAACAAACCTATACTATGTACCTCCTGAATCACCTATTAATCTCATTTTACTAAAGGGATGCTCCTGCAATAGAGAAACCTAAAAATGGAATTTCTTCTTTCAATCTTATAGTCATCTTCCTAACCCATAAACAGGAGCCTTTCCAGGTGGAGCTTGAGGCTCACATCACACGAAGCCCCCAGAGCTCAGTGCCCAAGCGGGTGTGGTTCTGCTGTTTTCTGACTGGCTGTGAGGTTTTGCTGCCATTCCCCCACTTCAACCCATGCTACTGACTTGCACTGGCTCCCTTCTCAGATCCATTCCCTGCTAACAGCTGAAGGGAAAAAATGGGAGAAGCTAAGGTGGCAAGGGCAGACAGTAGTCAAGAAATGGATTTGGGAGGGGATCAAGCAGGAAGACATTAGTTGGGTGTGGTTGTTGTTGTTAGGTGCTGTGGAGTCCCACTCATAGCAACCTTATGTACAGCAGATCTAAACACTTCTTGATTCTGTGCTAGGCACACGATCTTATTTATATTTAAGCCCAATGTTGCTGACACTGTGTCAATCCATCTGGTGGAGGGGTTTCCTTTTTCTCGTTGACCTGCCACTCTCCCAAACATGATGTCTTTCTCCAGGCACTGATCTCTCCTGACTACATGTCCAAGATATGTCCTGTAGTCCCAATAATTTGGGAGGCAGAGGCAGGACGATCATGAGTTTGAAGCCAGAGGCAGCCTGTATAATTTAGCAAGACCCTGTCTCAAAATAAAGAATAAAAAAGGGGGCTGGGGTGTGGCTCAGTGGTAGAGTGCTTGCCTTGCATGTGTGAGGCCCTGGCTTCAACTCCACCCCTACGCCAAAAAAAAAAAAAAAAAAAGAAAAGAAAAAAAAGAAAAAAGAAAGAAAAAAGGAAGACATTATCGTTATTTCATGTGTGTAGACAATATAAATTAATCAATATAGGAAAAACTTGACCATACAAAGCAGAGGAGGGGGACTTGCCGAGGCAATGTTGTTGAGTCATTGAGAGGATATGGAACCTAGAACACATATACCAGGGCTCAGCTAGATAGGAGCGTAGACATTCACCCATTGCCTAAAGGGGGAGGGTGGGTACATGTGCTTGTGGAACACGTGGATATTCCCTTCTATTGCTTCTCATTCCTGCTTCCTTTGTAGTAATCATGCTGTTTTCATACATTTTTAGATGTATGTTTTTCACATTTTAATATCTGTGAAACTGGGGAAAACCTTAAAATCAGAGAAGTGCTTAGTTTTTGGTATTTATTCTTTCTCAAGGCTATGTAAAATACAGAAGATTTCACCTCAAAAATAACTTGGATTTAGGGACGTGTGGGACATTGCTTGAGTTCTCCATTGTAGAGAATAAAATGATGGTCTGCAAATGCTGTTCATTTGGTAGATCAGGGGGCAATGTCAACATTTTTGGCAAGAGACTTTGAGCCAGAAACATCCCTCTGTTCTAGATACATCTAGCTCAAGCCTCTGCAGACAGGATCCCGGTGCAGAGCAGGGAGGTGGACCTTCTTCCCACAAGCTGCAGAGCAGTACTTTTCTGCTGATATTCTTCCTGGAAGGCATGTGTGAGACCTAGGTCAAGGCCACACTTGGCCTATACCTGAAACTAAGAAAATATTCTTGACTCAGAGACCAGTACTTCCTCCTGTCTGATAAGATCTAGGCCCCACATCCTGTGTGACTGAAGTCAAGAAGGCCTAGGTGTTAGGAGCAAGACCCATATCACAGCAATAGTTCCTGGGGTTTCTTCTCCAGCTTGGCTGGTGCTAACAGGTGTGCTTTCTTTAGTTGGTGAAGATGGAGCCCCTATTCTCTGTTTCTGTAGTCTGAGTTAGAGAAGAATTTGGGAAGTAGCCTTTGTCTGTTTGTTCATTGGACAAATAGTTGAGTATTTACCACATACTGGGCTAAGCGCTGGATGACGGTTAGAAGCAAACCCAGACAGAGTCTCTGCTTGCAGAGTTTAAATGGAGTCATGGACATGCATTGATAAAATAATACTAATTTATGTCCCCTTATTAGTAAATGATGATGGACTATAGAGTAATACAGCAATGGCTTTTTCCATTATGCGTCCTTTATATCACTTCTGGCAACACTTTCATCATCCCACAAAGTTTATGGAGCCTTATGGCTAGTTTGTAGTTAAGCTCTGATACTTATTTGTGTTATCTTCTCCTATTTTTCCAATATATTCATGAAGTGCTGCTTACATTGAGATTGACCTCTCCCTGTTCATCCCTCCTCCTTGACCCTCCTCCCCTTCCCATCTTCTTCAATCTTCACTTCCCTCTGCTAGATCTCTGTTAGATCCCTCCCTCCTTCTTTCCATTTCTTAAATTGTCCCTTCTATGCTAAGTTTAATTGTGCATTTTTTATATTTCAATTTATGTATAGTATTTTTTCTTCCTTTAAGTATGACTCAGCACCTACATATCAGTGAGAACATATGATATTTCTATTTTTGGGCTTGTGTTCCTTCACTTAAGATGACATTCTCCAATTCCATCTATTTTGCTGCAAATGACATTATTTCATTTTTTAATTGCAGAGTAATATTCCATTGTGTATATATACCATAATTTTTTATCCATTCTTCTGTTGATGGGCACTGTGGTTGATTCCATATCCTTGCTATTGTGAAAAGTGCTGTATTGAATATGGAGATGTAGGTGTCTCTTAGGTATGATGACTCATCTTCCTTTGGGTATATTCCCAGTACTAGTATAACTGGGTCATATGGCAGCTCTATTTTTAGTTTTATGAGGTATCTCCATATTGATTTTCAAAGTCATTGAACCAATTTACAGTCCCACCAACAATGTAAGAGGGTTCCCTTTCCTCCACAACCTCGCCAGCATTTGTTATTATTTGTTTTGTTTTCTTGGCGATTCCTACTGGAGTAAGGTGGAATTTCAGAGTTGTTTTGATTTGCATTTCCCTAGCCCACCAAAGGGCCTGCAGCTGTAGCCCTGTGGCAGCTGATCCCGTCAGATCTCGGAAGCTAAGCAGGGTCGGACCTGGTTAGTACCTGGATGGGAGACCACCTGGGAACACCAGAAGCTGTGGGCTTGGGAGAAGGACCTGGCAACCCCCTCCCAAAATCAGCACTGACAATTGTGTTTCCCCTGTTGTACAGAGGGTCGCTATGAGTCGGATACCGACTGGACCGCACCTAACAACAACAACAGCAACAAGCCCACCAAAAACTTAAATACTTAGGAATTAGTCTAACCAAAGATCCTGCAAATATCTATAAGGAAAACCTCAAAACATTAAAGAAAGAAATCACAGAGGATACTAGAAGGTGGAAGGACCTCCCCTGCTCATGGATTGGGAGAATCAATATTATAAAAATGGCTATACTACCAAAAGCAATCTATAGATTTAATGCAAGCCCCATTAAAATTCCAATGACAGACTTTACAGAAAGAAAAAAATGATCCAAAAATTCATATGGAAACACAAAAGACCACGTATAGCCAAAACATTCTTAAGCTGCAAAACTAGTGCAGGTGGAATCACAATCCCTGACATTAAACTATAGTACAGGGCTGTAGTAGCAATAACAGCTTGGTACTGGCACAAAAACAAGCCTGAAGACTAGTGGAACAGAATTGAGGACCCAGAGATACACCAACACTCTATAGCCACTTAATCTTTGACAAAGGAGCAAAGCAGGCAAATTGGAGAAAGGATAGCTACTTCAACAAACAGTGCTGGGAAACTTGGATTTTCACCTGCAGAAAAATGAAAACAGACCCACACCTCTCAATACTAATATCTTTTTAAAATTCTCTTTAATGAAACCATGCGCCAGACCCCATTCTATGCACTCTGTTAGGTAGTTTGCTCAAGCACTAGTGGGCAACATGGAGGAAAAGGGGACTGAAAATGGCTCCTGCCATTTGGCTATGATGGATGAAGCCATGTGTGTCTCTGAAGACATTGGAAAAGACATTTTCTAATGGGCCCCACATCCTAATCCAAGACACTGATCTATCTGCAAAACAAAGACCTCAGGCTCACCTCACACTCAGCTCCCAGATAGACACCCAGGGCTGATGTCATACTGGGTGTGCCCTAGTTTGAATAAAACTAGAGGGAATGTGGGCCATGCTTTCTAGTCTTCCATTCATTCTCTTCTTCCCTTCTCTCTTCTCACCCTCTGCTCTGTTCTCCTCTCTAGCGACCACATGCTCGTCTCTCCCTTCTCTCTGGCTAGTCATCTTCTCTGCCTGTCTCAGCCATTTTTCTTTCAAAAAGCCTGCTTATCTCTCCTGTCTTCACTGGCTCTACCTTACCAGGGGAATAGAAATACCCTTATACCAAGTCACCCAGAGAACTCAAGGGTTTCCAAGTTCCTTTCCAG
>VMDO01041506.1:0-11155 GCA_007922755.1 Pedetes capensis
ATTCTTGCTTCCAAGGAGCACTCTGGTTGTACTTCTTCTAGGACAGATCTGTTGGTTCTTTTGGCAGTCCATGGTATATTCAATAGACATCTCCAGCACCACAATTCAAAAGCATCAATTCTTTTTCTGTCTCTCTTGTTCAATGTCCAGCTTTCACAACCATATGATGCCACTGAAAATACCATGGCATGAGTCAGACCCACCTTTGTCTTCAATGTGACATCTTTGCTTTTCAATACTCTAAAGAGATCTTTTGCCACAGCTTTTCCTAGAACAATGTGTCTTTTGATTTCCTGACTGCTGCTTCCACAGGTTTTGATTATAGAGCCAAGCAAAGCAAAATCTTGGACAACCTCAATCTTTTCTCCATTTATTGTGAAGTTGCATACTGGCTCAGGTGTAAGGATTTTTGTTTTGTTGATGTTTAGTCACAACCCATTTTGAAGGCTATGATCTTTGATCTTCATCAGTAAATGTTTTAAATCATCTTCACTTTCAGCAAGCAGAGTTATATCATCTGCATAATGCAGGTTGTTAGTGAATCTTCCTCCAATCCTGATGCTGTGTTCTTCCTCATAAAGTCCAGCTTCTCGGATTATTCGCTCAGCGTATAAATTGATGAGATAGGGTGAAAGTATATAGCCCTGACACACACCTTTCTCAACTTTAAACCACGCATTGTTTCCTTGTTCTATTTGAACAACTGCCTCCTGGTTCATGTACAGATTTCTCAATGAGCACAATTAGGTGTTCTGGTATTCCCATTTTCCAAAGCGTTACCCATAATTTGTTATGATCCACAGTCAAATGCCTCTGCATAGTCAATAAGACATAGACACCTTTCTGATATTCTCTGCTTTTGGCTAATATCCATCTGACATCAGCAATAACGTTCCTGATTCCCTGCCCTCTTCTGAATCCTGCTTGATTTGCCAGTAATTCCATGTCTATATACTGCTATAGTTGCTTTTGAATGATCTTTATTAAAATTTTGCTTGTGTGTGATAGTAATGATATTGCTCGATAGTTTCCACATTCAGTTGGATCCTCTTTTTGTGCTGCTTAGAAGAGGTAATTGTTATATCAAAAATAAAAAATACCTAAAATACCTAAAAGATGCTTATGTGTAAAGAATAAAATAAAAGACACTCAGGAGAAATATAATGAATGATTTGCAAGCACAGTAAAAATTATTCTGATTTTTCTGTGTACATATATATATATATATATATATATATATATCTTATAGTTAATCAAATATGGTTTTCTCAATGGGCTCATCAGTAATGATGCTGGCTCAGCTATTACTAATTGGAATTATAAGCCATTGTTGATTAGATCATTGAATTAAGTCTCTTTAGAATCATTACAACTCTATTACTGTATGTAGAGTAGTGAAAGTGGGAATTTTTCCTTTTTCATATCTTATAGGTAGAGCTACTGATTGAGAATGCAGCTACTTTTCTAAGTGCTTTTGTTTAACTTTCTTGGATAGACTTGTAGGGCAATAATAAAGATAGAAAATAAGTTTTGTAAAATATACACTATGATTGAATATAGTGTAATTCAATAAGAAAGAATAGATAGAGCCTGGGATATGTGAATCCAGAATTAGATTACCAACTTTGAGGACTGTGACCAAACAATAAACACAACAGGATGCAAATTAATTTTTGTTTCTGAATACTAATCTTTGTAAGTCTGGAATAGAGAATACATCAGAGTAATTAACTTGCAACTGAAAATTTAGAACTTTAATATGAAATCATAAGTTCTAGCTAAAAATTTAGAACATTCCTGAGCAAGGAGGTTCATGTAGACAAAATAGTGGTGGTGTACCCACAACCAAATATCATCCTGACATTTTTCCCTTTATTAAGTATTATCAGTAATGTCCTGATAAATTTCTTCAATTAGAATGCTGTAATACCCTGAAGAGATCATAGAGACTGCATAAAAAAGCATCAAATGGTCGAAATTCAGGAAACCAAGGTGAGAGAAGGGCTGGGATTTAGCTTAGTTGGTAGAGTGATGCTTTACAGTCTCTGAGGGCCTGGGTTTGATTCCCAGCACTGCAAAAATGGGAGAAGGGCATGGTAATCCAGTCCTGAGGCAATCCTGAAGTAATCAGCCACTGAAAACCCTATAAGAGTCACTAAGAGTTTGACATGACTCAACAGCACCAAACAACAATAACAAGGTGAGAGACATTTATATATACAACTGGAGAGAGTAAAAGCCATATACTCTTAAGGATTAATATAATACACTCCTAAACTAAAAACTATGCTTCTTAGAACAAAATATATGTTTGATTTTCTAACAATTTTTGTTTTCCTATGCCATTGCTTTTCACCATGATCTAAATGGACATGCAATAGATTGAGTAATGGATAGATTTTTCTCTCTTACACTCTCTTTGGAATTAAGTGACCATTCTCGACTTGCAAGATAACAAATCAAAACATACCTAGTTGATTAATAACATGTTTCATTTTAAACATAATTGCTTAGACCCTATTGAAGCACTATTATAGTATATAACCTAGTATTTTATCTCCTCTTTCTTACTAAATATTGTGACAATCATCTTTTAGATGGTTACTGCACATGCCATGAATAAAGGTATGATTTATAATCTTCAGCTAATTATAATAGGCTTGAGGGTCCATCCCATTAGCATGGCTACTTTCATGTCTATTTTACTATGAATTTTTGGGGAAACAAACTTTAATTTATGGATTTGGTACCAAAAATGCATCAGGATTCATCTCCTGCCTTGTGAAGTTCATGTGTCTTTTTAAGGCTTCTAATGTGCTTTCAACTTTTTTCTCATCACGTCTACTAACTGGAGCTCATTAAGTTACTGGCAAATGTGATGCTTTAAGAAAAGGATAGAAGGCAGAAAAGTACCATCTTTATTTTATGTTGTTATAACAAAATACCTGCGACTTGGCTGAGACTGATGGCTAGGAGATCAAAATAGGATGGCACCAGTATCCTAGTGACAACCTCCAGGCTGCAACATAACATGGCAAAGAAGCAGAAAGCGAGCCAGTCAAATGCAGAAAGAAAAGGAGAGTCATATAGTAGGACAAGCAGAGACCCAGGAGAGGTAGGACTCACTGTAACTAACCATTCGTACAGGAATTAATCTATTCCTTTCAGACCTGGCTCATTCTTATGATACAACATTGATACACTCCTTGATGGTAGAGCCCTCAGTACCTGATTACCTTCAACTTGGCCCCTTCACTTAAAGATGTCAACATCTCTCAACATTGCCACAATGCAGACCAATCTTCAGCATAGGAAGATTCACAGGATGAACTATAGCCATAACATAGCCCTAGACTACAAAAGCACACTGTCATATAGAACCTGTGAACACAATTGGCTTAATTTTGACCTGATTGTCACAGAAATAATGCATCAGACTGGTGCAGTACATCAAAATATATGGCATATCAGAAGCCATGTTAATCATCTCTAGCAAAAACAGTATAAAGTACATGGCAGATACAGTGAGTTTACTTCCTTCCTTTATTTATTTATTTATTTATTTATTTATTTGAAGCTTCTATTATCATCTGCCAGGCTGGGATTTAGCTCAGTTGGTAGAGTGCTGAGCTGCAATCTCTGAGGTCCCGAGTTCAATTCCCAGCACTACAGAAATGTGAGAAGGGCCTGGCAATCCACTCCCAAGGCAATCCCAAAACAGTCAGCCACTGAAAACCCTTTGAGGGTCTCTGTGAGTTGGATACCAACTCGATGGCACCTAACAACAACAACAACGACATTATCATCTGTCAGGATGATTGCATTATTGTCAGAGAAGAAAAAAATTCTGTAAGAGTACTCCCTGAAAACAAGGTTTGGGAAGAGGTTATAGAAAATAATGTGTGATAGCATGGAAGTGTACACATTAGTATTGGAAGAGTCTGTCATCTAGCAGATGTGAAGATATGAATGTATGAGTTCAACCTGCACAAAAGGTTCTGGCAGTAGGTGATGGTTGTGGTAGTGACAGTAGAGGTTCTTCAATATCAACTCTGTTCTTAGGTGCCATCAAGTTGGTGTTTGACTCATAGTGACCCTACATACAACAGGTAAAACAGTATTGTTAATGCTACTTTGCTATTCATAGAGTTTTCAATGGTTAATTACTTTTTGGGAATGGGTTGCTGGGTCCTTCTCCAAAGCCCACAGCACCTGGTGTTCCCAGGCGGTCTCCCATCCAAGTGCTAACCAGGCCTGACCCTGCTTAGCTTCTGAGATCTGATGAGATTGGATGCCACAGTGGTACAGCTCTAGGCAATGTCAATTCTAGCAGTCTATAAAGTGACTAAGCCCCTGAAGATGCTCTGCCCCAGGGAAAGGAGCTTTCTTAGAGGCTGCTGAATTATTAGTGAGCACCTTTACCAGCTCAGGAGCAAATAGTGGCTCATGATTTCCACAATGGAGTGTTTATAGGTACCTAGATCTTGGTTTCATGCCTCTTACTCTTCACTTTATTCTCATAGCTCCCTTTTGCTTGTTCGTTCCTTTCAGTGTTTTAACAATTTCCTGTATCTCCCTGCATGAAATAACTATTAATGTTTTATTTTTTTCTTACCGACACTGATAGAACTTAAGTGTGGGTGAAATATTGTACTTGCACTGAAAAAAAAAAAAAAAAAAAAAAAAAAAAACCTGTTGACTGAATGTTATTGTTAGGTGCCAGCCAGTCAGGTCAGAATCACAGTGACCTTCCTAGGGTTTTCAATAGCTTGATTTTGGGAGATTACTTTGGGGATGGATTGCCATATCCTTCTCCCATTTTTGCAGTACTAGGAATGGAACTGAGAGCCTCAGAGTGCACAGAGCAGCACTCTACCAAATAAGCTAAACCCCAGCCTATGGCCTGCACAGATGCTGTCTTCCTATTAGGAAGAGTAGCTCTAAAGTTTCTTTCATCTAAAGAAACAGATGTAGTACAATTAAGTGCTCATGAAGCCTGTGAACATCCATTGCTCAGTTATGCAGTTCCCTTTCTGATTGGACAATAGTGGAGAAGCCCTTTTATAGCTCTGAGATGATTCACAGAATCTAGAGAAGCACATAGTGTCCATTGAGGAGCAAGATACATGTTAGATTTCACCAACTTAATTTTTCCACAAGAGAAACAATTCATGACAGCAATAAAATATAGTATTATGCAGTGATCAATTTATTAGTAGACCATGACTTGATGAATTCTGGGTTAATAAATTTATAAATATTTTATCTTCAAAAACTCTTTAAATGCAGCAATACATATACAGTCTTTGTTGGTCTCAGTCAGCACTAACAATAATAATATGTCCTCTTGTAGTAGAGTCACTTATTTTTACTCTTTATTGAAATCTCCTAAACTCTAAGAACAAAATAATTTTTAAGTTTCATAAGCTTTTTAAACATCTGCTGGATAATACTTTTGAACACTTGATTATTTTTAAAAGCATTATTTTAAGCAATTCCTTCAATAAGTTATTCATAGACTTTCAAAGGGTAACACATAATAACCATACTTTGTTAACATGTTGTTCTCATTAGCAGCATTAAAATTTTATAATTATTATTTGCTTAGTATTTCTCAAGTGCTAATAGCATATTAGGATTTTGGACACAAAATACTAATTCTTTTTTTACAGATGCAATAGAAGAATGGGAGTTAAGTAATCAATCTCTACAAACCAAGTTGAAAGCAGAAGAAATCCCAAGCATCTTATTTCCTTTTTCTTTCTCTGTTTCCTGTACAACATTATCAATGGTAAAAAATGATTCTAAACACAGCGTAAAATAACCAAATCAACTCAAGGCTTAAACATTTTATATTTATGGACCCTTAAAGCAAACATGGTCTGGGATTTAGCTCAGTTGGTAGAGCGCTGCACTACAGTCTCTGAGGTCCCGAGTTCAATTCCCAGCACTGCAAAAATGGGAGAAGGCCCTGGCAATCCACTCCCAAGGCAATCCCCAAACAGTCAGCCATTGAAAACCCTGTGAGGGCTGCTATGAGTCGAATACCCACACGACGGCACCTAACAAACAAAACAAATATGGATGATTTCATTCTCTGCCTAAAACTTTTTAAAAAATTTTTCTTTCTCAGGTCAGTCATTGTCTGATGAAGTACTATTTGTTTGGTGTGTAATGTAATGGTCATGTTACTGTATTCTTTTTAGATATGCTATGGACTGGAAATTGAGTGTCCCTCAAAAGCCCAGAAGTTGTTCTGCAGCCCAAGGTGACATTGAGAGATGGTGATGCCTGCAGGGAAGTCTTCTGGTCATTAGAGGCAGATCATTGGGGAGATGGTGAGATCTTGCCTATCCCTCACTCTTCTTTTTTTTTCTGGGCATAAGGTGAGTTATTTTGCTTAGCCACCCACTCTCACCATGATATGCTGCCATAGGCCCAAAAGCAACAGGGTAAACCCACAATAGACTGAAATCAACAAACAATTGAGCCAAAGTAAACCTTTCCTCTTTATAAATTTATCATCTCAGATATTAGCGATAGAAAAATAACCCAGTATATCTACACATTTCCAGACAAAAGAATAATATTATAAAGTAATTCTTTCTTTCCTTTTCACTCTCTTTTCTTCCATGTGTGATCTATACACACACACACACACACACACACACACACACACACACATATATTGTGCTGGTGGATGTGTAAGATGAATTTGAAATCATTTTAAAGATATTAAAATATTTAAATACTTTAAGAAAATAATGACACAATATATAATTCTGGAAAAGTGACATTTAAGAGAGAAATATATATACTTCTTTCAAATAACAACTGTGCATTCCAGTTTTCTTTTTCAGTGCTTAGAGGTTGACCTCAGAGCCTCACACATACTTTGCAAATGTTCTACCACTGACCTGCATTCCTATCCCTTTTTAAATTTTTTATCTTGAGATAGGGTTTCACTAAGTTATACAGGCTGCCTCTGGCCTCGAACCAGTGATTCTCCTGCCTACACCTCCCAAATCACTGAGATTGCAGGCATGTACCTGGCATCAAAATATATCTTTAAATCTGTGTAATCGGCACAAACATAGTCATTTTTCTGTATCTCTGAACATTTTAAGTAGTATATTATGAATAAAGTTGTAAGTTATAAAATTTCCCCCTGGAGTAGTCTTTCATAAGATAAAGTTAAGGAAAAGCTTCTTTTCTTGAGATAGTGGCCACAGACTTATGACATTGTGAAAATATTGTCCACGTTTGTAACTTACATACCTGCCTTCTAAAGGGGAAAAGCTCTGGACAAAGGGCAACTATGCATGGCTAGCAATGTTAGTTATACTATAAAAGGAAGGAAACAAAAAGGGAAAGACTATGATTTGCTTTCAGGGAACAATTAAGTCTGAGCTTTCATGTATCAGTTCTTTTTTTGTCTTTCTTATTAATATATTCCCAATTCCATTGTATCATTTATGTTCCCCTGAAAACTTTTATCATAAAGATATTAAAACTAACTAAAAATAAAGAAAATAAAGGAAGGAAGAGAGCGATATTGGCAAGAATAGATAGGAAGTACATTAAGATGAATGAAAAATGAGAAGATAATTAGACTCTATAATGCCCTTGAGATCCAAGAATTTTGAACTCCATAAGCCAAGGTACTTTGATACTAGACCTACATATCTCTAATTATAGTTTTGCCTCCAGTTGGAGCTTACTAGAAATCTCTGGTATTAGTTTTCTATAAAAACAGCATATTGCGTTTTTTACAAAGAAATAAAATGTAAGATATTTTCAATGAACAATAAATACAGTGAGTATTTGAAAGAAATATTTTAGGACACATATGCAATGAGGCAATTTGTATGCAATTATTAAATATTCCATCATCTTCTGATCTTTCCTATTATAAGCACTAATTACATTTCCTTCAGGAAAAGTCTCTTAGGAGGTGCACTTTTAACATTCCATGAAAGAGTTAAGTAAATTAATTCCATTTAGTAGCGCATCCTTTTTTGTATTCACTTTCTCATCTTCATGAATTTCATGTGCATTAATCTCAAAATGTGTAATAAAATAAAAATTAATGCATATTCCAGGAAGGTTTTCTATCATAATAAAAAGGAAATAGCCACAAAAAGGAAATAGCCACAAACATAAGTCTATTTAAAATAGACTATTTATCTTTTAAAATGTGTAGTGTCATTGTTGTTAGGTGCCATCGACTTGGATCCCACTCGTAACAACTCTATGTACAACAGAACGAAACACTCCTTGACACTGTGCCAATGCATGACGATATTTTTTAGGTTTATGTTTGTGTTGGACTTGCTGTGTACTTTGTCTTATTAACACAATACCACCTAGGATATTCAGCCTTCAGATTATTTAATCCTGTAGAAAAGATAGGTGTATCAATAGTTAAATGCAAGGTCATATTTTCTGGACTGGAAATAATCTATAATGTTGACAATTTTTAAGTAAAGAAAAACACAGCCCATTTTATTTAAGGACTCCAATGAAGTTGCCATTGACATTAGAACAGCTTTGAGATATCAAGGATGAATAGGTGCCAATGGGTAAGAGAGTTGCGGATGGTATGAAAAGCAATAGATGTAGTTCAGAAGGAAGGAAATTACAAATATAACATTCAGAAGTATAGCCTTCTATTTCCTAGAACTGCTTGTAATTTGTTCTGCGTATTTAATGAGATCCAGCCATGAGGATTGGAGAAGGGTGGCTAGTGAAAATCCTGGAAAGATAGACCAAACAAGTCAACAAATAAATGAATAAAACTAAGGCCAGTGACGTGGCACAGGCCTCTAATCTCAGTGACACATGAGGCTGAGGCAGGAGGATATCGAGTTTGAGGCCAGAGGAATCCTGTTTACCTTAAGCAAGACCTTGTCTCAAAACAAAAATGAAAGCCAGCTGGGTGGCACATGTAATTCCAGTGGTTTAGGAGGTGGAGGCAAGAGGATCACAAGTTTGAGACCAGAGGTAGTCTGAGTAATTTAGCGAGACCCTGTCTCAAAAAGTTTAAATAAATGGGCTGGCGGTGCAGCTCAGTGGTCCAGCACTTGCAAAGCATGTGAGTACGAGACCCTGGGTTCAACCTCCAGTACCACACACACACACACAAAAAAAAAAAAAAAAAAAAAAAAAAAAAAAAAAAAAAAAAAAAAAAAAAAAAAAAAAAAAAAAAAAAAAAAAAAAAAAAAAAAAAAAAAAAAAAAAGAAAGAAAGAAAAGAAAGAAAAGAAAAGAACGAATGAATGAATAAATAAATAAGCAAATGAAACAGGGTGGGGATACAGCCTAGTGATAAAGCCCTGGCAAAATATGTGTGAGATCCTGGGTTCAACTCCTAACTACTGAGAAAAAAAGAAGCTTAAGGAATTTTTATGCATATTTATGGACTGTCTGCAATAGTTTATAGGTAAAGAGAAACGAATTTAGAAAATAAATTGCATGATCATAATTTTCTCATGATAATATTTAGATAATTAATGACATGTATGTCAGTTGAAATTATTTATCTTTGCCTGTAATTGCTTTGTTTGTTTTTTTATTTAGTTTTCCCATATTATTGGGTTGTAACCAGGGTCTTGTGCATGCTAGGCAAGTGCTACATGACTGAGCTCACCCTGTTGTTGTTGTTAGGTGCCATCATAGAGACCCTAGTAGGGATTTCAATGGCTGATTGTTCAGGATTGCCTCAGCGTGGATTGCCATGTTCTTCTCCAATTTTTGCTGTGCTGGGAATAGAACTCAGGACTTCAGAGACTGCAGAGTGGTGCTCTACATACTGATCTAAATCCCAGACCTAGCTCACCCTAGGCACTTTTTATTTTTGAGACCACATCTTGATTAATATTGAGCAGGCTGCTCAATACCTCTGGCCTCTTGAGTCAATAGGATTAGAAACTTGAGCCACAGTGCCCAGTTTAATTTTTAATTCTTTTATCTTTTGCAACATTTTGACTTTTAAAATTACACCTTGAGTCTACGAAATTGTCCTAGGGAATAAAAAAGACACAAATTTGACCAGAGAACATAAGGCCAATTAAGTATCTAAAGTAGATCTTTATTGAATTCATATCAGGAGTGACAGTTTCAACTTCAAGATTTTGCACCTAAAAACAACTAGAGTTTTTAAGACAGAAGAGATTTTTTGGTAATCTAAAATATTAATTTCCAGAATCCCTTACATAGAGGAGGATTACATAGCTATTTTGTTTTGCTATTATTTTGTTTGGTTTTTCCTAACTATTTGGGAAAGAACTCATAAATTTGCAAGTATAAAATCTTTACAGGGGAGAGATAAACAAGAGAATAAATTGTTGGTGTAGATAGTGAGTCAGAAAGTTAAATAAATACGTTGTGGTTGTTGTTGTTAGGTGCCGTCGAGTCAGTATCCAACTCATAGCTTCCCTCCATACAACAGGGGAAACACTATGGTCAGTGCTTCTCTGCTGTTCATAGGGTTTTCAATGGCAGATTGATTTTTGGGAGTGGGTTGCTGGGTTCTTCTCCCAAGCCTATAACACCTGGTGTTCCCAGGCAGTCTCCCATCCAATCACTAACCAGGCCCAACCCTGCTTAGCTTCCGAGATCTGACTGGATCAGATGCCACAGGGCTAACGCTGCAGGCTAAATAAATATAGATTGTAGAAATTTTTACATGGATGTAGAGTGGCTCAGAGCACTAGAACACTTGGGGATCACTTCTTTCACTGCAGTCTGGTAATACTCTAAGCCTCATTGAGAATTTCAGTATCCTCCAGGGGATAGGAGAAGTTAAGTTACAAAAGGCCACTAAAGTTAAGTGGACAGAAAGATTCCAGAAAATCACCAGAGAGTCTTAAAACCATGTATGGAGGAGAATGCAGGGAAAGCAATTCAGAGTGTCTAAACACATTAAAACTTTAGGAAAGTGTATATTTTTTTCTCCAAAAAGTAGATGTGAAGTATCATATCCTTATTTTCATTTCTTTTACATATGATGTTCATATTATATATACTATATATTTATACTAAATATACAGATATTGTAAATATTAGACATACATTCATGTTATATATAAAACATATTTCTCTCACTATCGTTCTCTCTAAGCTTATAATCTGTAAAATAAATCCTTCCAGATGAC
>VMDO01041507.1:0-11153 GCA_007922755.1 Pedetes capensis
AAATGGTTATAGATAGGATAGGTGGTAAATAATGTCAAGAGGATAGGGATTATCACTAGATTTCTCTAAGTTACACCCTTATATAGTTTTGCCTTTTAAATCATATTAATTTTTTACATGTCCCAAAATGACATTAAACAAAAAAGAAAATTTTATAAGCCTTAAAACTGAATACCAAAAAACCAAATGAATCTAAATATTTACCAACTTGGTAACATAATCACAAGTGAATGCAGTTATTGCAACTAACTTGTCAGCACAGTCCTCTGACTCATCTTTAATGAGATAGACTCTAAAAACAAGAACTGCAAACAAGTTGTAAGCATCATTCAGTAAGCTTATTACATCTCACAAGGACAGAGCCAAAAAGTAAATATATTACTGTTAACAGAAGCCAAGATTATGTAAGAGAAGTTGGTCCAGATACAAAATGAAAGATGTAAAGAAAAAAACTATAATAGTAGAGATAAATTGGGAATGGCAAGATGAATTCATGGCTTAAAAATAAGGCAAACAAAAACCTCTATTCATTGACCCAGTCTTGAATCAATTCTACCTAAAAAGCAATGAGTACACCTTCAGTTCTTTCTTTGTTTCTAAATAGTATTTTCTTTTCAAAAGAACCAAGGAGGCTTAGTGAAGTGGTTTATTCCAGGTCTAGGGCAAGGGAAACATAAGGTGAGCCTTGGATAGATTGTACCACGCACACAACAAAGAAGAATTGAAATACTAATAGGTTCAGATCTGAAGGACACTGGAACCTGCTTGAAAGGGCTGCCCATTGATGCCATTTGGGAAAACCTGCACATCAGTATTTGCTTATAATATGTTGAATAAGCAAAAACTCATGGGGATTGGTAAAGGAAGAAAAATTATTTATTAAAAAAGAATACAAACTGAAACAGGAGTACTAGAATTAGAAAAAAGCACTAGCTTGCAACCACACTACACTGTTGTAGGCACTGATCAAAACTGTTGGAAGGAACAGGATAGTCACAAAATCTCAGTGTATTGTCCACAGGTTACTAATTACAAATGGAAAACATATATCTTTACGAGGAAACTATATGACAGACACAGCCTTAAGTAGTTGATCAAAGTTAATATCACTAATAATGGTACAAACTGCCTTTATATGCCTTCTAATTCAATACTGTGGGCTGAGATTTAGCTCAATTGGTAGAGTGCTCCTCTGCAGTTGCTGAGGTCCTGAGTTCGGTTCCCAGCCCCGAAAAAATGGGAGAAGGATATGGTAATCCACTCCCGAGGCAATCTCTAAAGAAGGAGCCATGAAAACCCTGTAAGGGTCGCTATGAGTCGATACGACTCGACATCACCTAACAACAACAACAGTAATTCAATACTGTAAGAATTTGAAAGCATAAACTATGGAAAGCTTTTGCCAAAAATGTTTAACCTGGCTCAAATTGAGCCTTTCCAGTGTACAGGAAATAAAAAGTGTAGAAAAACACTGGCTTCAGGTTTATAAAAAAACTTAATGTCATGGGAAACAGGCACGAGTTCTATTTTACACTAAGAGACTAAAGAAAAACGCCAGGTGCGGTGGCACACGCCTGTAATCCCAGTGGCTCAGGAGGCGGAGGCAGGAGGATCACAAGTTCGAGACTAGAGGCAGTCTGCATAATTTAGCGAGACCCTGTCTCAAAAAGTAAAAAAATATGGGCTGGGGGCACAGCTCAGTGGTCCAGCACTTGCAAAGCATGCAGGCACGAGGCCCTGGGTTCAACCCCCGGTACCACAAAAAAAAAAAAAAAAAAAAAAAGAGAGAGAGAGAGAGAGAGAGACTAAAGAAACATATGCAATTGGATTCTTATGTGAAACATACAGCTAAAAAGACTTTTCTGTGACATTTGAGAAGATTTGAATATGGACTAGATATTAGAGGATACAGAATTATTATAATTTCTTGGGCATGAAAATGTCCTTGTGGCTTAATAGGAAAATTTGCTTGTTCTTTGAATATAAATTCTGGGTATTGAGGGTTGAAACAACCTACTTTCAGAGGGTCCAGAAAAAAAATACATAGAAAGCAAATGTGACAAAATATTAATTCTTTAATCTAGATGGAGACAGTCTGAATGTCCATAGTATATGCACTAATTTTTCTTTGTTGTGACACAATATTGAAACAAAATAACTAAAGAGAACAAAGGTCTATTTTGGCTCCAGCTTTCTAGGGTTTCCATTCATCATGGAAAGAAGGATATGACATAGTGGAGAAGTCCCCATCATGGAGACCAGGAAGCAAAGAGAGAGAATGCCTGTGCCAGCAGCCTTTCTTCTTTCCCCACTTTTATTCCATCTTGGCCCCTAGTCTATGGGATGATGCAGCCCATATTCAGGGTAGGTCTTCCCCACTTAGTTAATCCCCTCTGGAAACTCCTTCACAGACATACCCAGAAGTGTACTTTACTAAGATCATAGGCTCTTCATAATCCAATCAAGTTGACAATAAAAGATTATCTACCACAGTACCACTCCCTCAACTTTTCATGTTCAAAAACCTTTATAACCACAAGTTGTAGGGAAAATGTAAATTAAAAAATAAAATTAGTTCTGTTTAGGAAATTTACTCAAGACAAGAAGAAAATTCATGTGCTTTCCAAATGCATATAATTATCCCGCCTGCCATGTGCTGCTTTCATAATCTGTATAGTGTCTTTGTAAAGTATTCCTGCTGCCAGCCTTATTTTCTAGGCTTATAACAGGAGGAAACAAACTGACCTTTACCAGTTTGGGATTCTTAATTATCCAGCTCTTTTTGGTACTTGTAGCTTCCATTAGTCAGAGATAGGAGAATGCTAAGGGTCATCTCTCCAGCAGTCTCATTACCAATGGAATATTTACAATGGAAGCAAGCCTTAGGACTAATTCTGCTATTTATATATGTATTTATCAGCAAGCAGACACAAAAAGAGTTGCACAACCTGTTCTATAAATTCAGTGAAGTCCCATTTCTCTGTCCTTTCAGATGCTGTGACATTCTTTCATGAAAATTTCACTTGAAGTAGATTTTATAGTGATATAATGGGAGCCAGGCAATAGAATCCTATGAGCTATGTAAATACAAGACTACTTCACAGTCTTAGGTTTGGGTTGCCACTCCACAGACTGAGAGCTATTGTTGTTGTTGTTGTTGTTGTTGTTGTTGTTGTTAGGCGCCATCGAGTCAGTATCCGACTCATAGCGACCCTCATAGGGTTTTCAATGGCTGACTGTTTCGGGATTGCCTTGGAGGTGGATTACCAGGCCCTTCTCCCATTTTTGCGGTGCTAGGAATTGAACTTGGGTCCTCAGAGACTGCAGCGCAGCACCCTACCAACTGAGCTAAATCCCAGTCCTAAGAGCTATTAGGCTTACTGGATTCTTCTTATTTTTCTGATAATACTTTTGTTACTTCAAAAGTAATACTGTACATTATAGAAGTTAGAAAATATAGAAAAGCAAAAAGAAGAAAGAAAGAATGAACAAATGGAAGAAGGGAAAAAAGGAAGAAAGGAAAAGTAAAAGCTTTCTAAGCTCAGCATCACACAATGACTACTGATAAAGTACATATTTTTCTAAATATTTCTATGTATGTACAAATACATGTTCATTTATATACACATATATTTGTATTTTTTCCAAGGTGAGATTATTGTGTTCTTCAGTTTACCTTGTTCAATAGTTTCCACCTTTCCAGACCATATTAACATTTTCCTAATTGACTCAAAAATGCCCTTTATAGGTGTTTTTCTGAACTATTACTTAATATAGGAGTATACACAGTCTCTCTACTTCTTATGTCCTTTTCATATCTTCACTATAGTTCTACCCTATACCTTTTTTAGGACACTGGTTTATTGATCAGACAATATCATTTGTCCTACAGATTGTTACTTGCTAGATTTTGTTTTGTTTTTGTTTTAAGACAGAGTCTCAGTCTATAGCCCAGATTGGCCTCAAACTTGCTGTGTAACCCTGGGTATCCTTGCACTTAGAATCATCCTGCCTCAGCCTCCTGAGTGCTGGGACTATAGATGTGAGCCATGATGGCTCCTACTTACTAGATTTGTATATTTCTTCACTGTCTTTATTTTTTAGCCTGTTCCTCTACTTCCTATATTTCTGGTAAGGTAGAGGTTACATCTAAAGGCTATATAAACTCATGTTAACTAATTTGTGGCTAGAACAAATTGTAGATGATGTTGTGTACCTTATGTTTCATCACATCTGAAGATGCATATTAGTTTATATACCTTACTGATGTTCATATTGACCACTGATATATTCTTCTACCCAGTTCATTCGAGGCTGGAGGTGTCTATATGTTTTTTCCAGCCAATCCATATATCTTGAACACAGATAGGCAATAAGAAATCATTTTTACCATCTGTCATGTTAATTAACAAAGTCTACAATGTTGACTGGAGATGAAGTTGTTGTTGTTACTGTTTCTCTGCTATTTGTAGGGTTTTCAATGGCAGATGGAAATGAAGTTAGCTAAAGATTATTGTAGCCCCCTTGGCCTTTGACTAGCCTATTAAATGCTTAGAGTATCTAAGAATGTATTCACTTTTAGAATACTACAATTATAACTTATTAGCTCAGTTGGTAGAGCACTGCTCTGCCGTCTTTGAGGCTTCTGGTTCGATTCCCAACACCTCAAAAACCGGAGAAGAATGTGGCAATCTACTCTCGAGGCAATCCTGAAAAAATCAGCCATTGAAAAACCCTATGAGGGTCTCTATGAGTCGGACATGACTTGACGGCACCCAACAACAAGTTATAACTGTCCTAGAGTATACATGCAAACTAATAAAAATATATACCAAATTTTGCCACTTCAAGGGGCACTTTTCTGTTTCAAATTGTCATCTGCATTCTGGGATGCATCTTAGAATCTCTTAAAGTCACTGTTGTCAGACAGCCATTTTGTTGTAATTATCATAGTCTTTGTATTCATGAGCTTGGTAATAGTTGCTAATATTGTAGTCATTTAGTTAAATTATTTTCATTTTCAGTTTATTTTCTGTTAAAAATGTCTTGAAAATATTACATGATGATTTGACAATGTAATTATTTTTCTTTCTTAGTGGTACATAAATAATGGTGTGGTTGCAATTGATTTTGTTAATGAAGTTCAAGACATGCACTATGTTGAAATATTTAAAGAAAATTATAGATAATATATCACTACTGGAGGAAGCCAAAATTGTCTGCCCTTCATAAAGGGCACTGTTCTTGGCAAGAGGGACTGCTCACGTGTGACACTGACTTACTCTCTCCATTATCATTTTTCCTTTTGAAGAAATATATGTTACACAGGATTTAAGTATGTGTATATAAAAATCAAGGAAATAGCATAAGGAACTCTTGTGTGCCCATCGTCCAGCTTTCAAATATTATCAACATGTGACCAGTCCCTTTTCATCTATATCCCTCATTTCCCCTCCTCCTATATTATTTAAAAAAACCCCAAGGCATCATATTTATTTTATTCATAAGTATTTCATTTTTTATCTTAAAAAGATGAGAACTCTTTGTAAACACAGGTATAATAAATTTGTATCTAAAAAGAAATCAATAATAATAAATATCAAATATTCTGTGTTCATCCTGCAACCGTACCACTGTGGTGTCTGATCCTGTCAGATCTCAGAAGCTAGGTAGGTCAGGCCTGGTTATTACCTAGATGGGAGACCACCTGGGAACACCAGGTGCTGTAGGCTTGGGAGAAGGACCCAACAACCCACTCCCAAAAAAACAATCAGCCATTGAAAACCCTATAAATAGCAGAGAAGCACAATAGTATTTCATTTGTTGTGCATAGGGTCACTATGAGTTGGACACCAACCTGATGGCACCTAACAACAACAACAAAAATATTCTTTGTTCAAGGTTCTGTTGGTCTCAAATACATCATTTTTTCCTTTGCAAGAGGATACAGATTATATGTATGCACAGCAGTCTGATGAAATGATTATCAAACTTCCTTTATCTAGCAGAGATCAGCATATGTTTCCATAAAGGGTCAGATAGTACATATTTTAGCCTTTGAAAGCTATATGGCCTCTGTCACAAGTGCACAATTTTATTATTATAGCTTGAAAGCAGTCGTGAATGATGATGCATTAGTTCTAAACATTGGTATGTATCAGAATCACCTAGAGGTATATAAAGAGTGGAGAGGCCTAGGCTTGATATAATATAGAATGTTTTTAGGTGCCATTGAGTTGAATCTGACTTACAGCAGTCCTATGTATAACAGAATGAAACACTACCAAACACTGTCCCATCCACATGATCTTTTTATGTTTGAGCCCATTGTTACAGACACCATGTTTCTTCTTGTTTTGAGTCATGACACATCAGCCAAAGGAAGTCTCAGGGGCTTTATTCCATTCCTGCCATTAAGGTCAACTCTACTTTGAGGAGGCAACTCTTCCCTAGTTGTTTCCTGAATGCCTTCCAGCCTGGGTGGCTCATTTTTTGGCACTATATCTAACAGTGCTTCTCTGTTACTCTTAGGGTATTCAATGGCTAATTGTTTCTGGAGTGGGCTGCCTGGTCCTTCTCCCTAGTCTTTCTTGGTTTAGAAGTTCATCTGAAAGCTGTCTACCATGAGTGGCCCTGCTGATATCTGAAGTATTGGTGGAATAGCTTTCATTATCACAGTAACATGCATGATAAACTGACAGACATGTGGGATACTGTAGAATAAGGATTTTGTACTTTTACCATGTTCTGAATGTATAGATTTCCCCTTCTATCCTTCTTCTTGTAATTTATTTGTTAAAAGAAACAAGTTCATTTTTCCTTTAAAGTTTCCCACACTTGAGTCTAGAGACTCTCCTTCTATTTCTATTATTTTGTTATTGGTGTTGTGAGTGAGTGTGTGTGTGTGTGTGTATGTGTGTGTGTGTGTGTGTGTGTGTGTGTATGAATATTTGTGTGTGTTTAAAGCCAGGAGGACAAGCATACTTTATAGATAATTCAGGAGCCACATAATTTGTGGCAATCTTTTCCCTGTTATTTTCAAGAGTAGAAGTTTCTTAGACTCATTTAATGCCAGAGCTCAAATGCCCTTTGGATCACCTAAAAGCCTTTTTACTTTACACATAGGGGAGCAGATCCCTAGGGATGGATGAAGATCAGTCCAGAGCCACACAGCATATTAGTGATGAAACCAGGAATATGATTGGAGTTGACCTCCCTATTTTGGAGTCAGAGTCCATAGAATCCTTAGAATCAATGAACGCTAAGCTTGTGACCTTCAAGTTCATAGAGACAGCCTTCCATTATTCTGCCAGGAGTCTTTCTAAACCAGAGGTCTCAAACTGGCAACCTGTGGATCAAATCCAGACTGTGTGTCTTATTTTCTAGAACTACTTGGGGAAAAATGATTTGGCTCCAAAACTTTAAAAATACCTGTAGTTCATGGCAAAGTATAGATTTCAGGAAATAAGATGATCTGGCCACATTGGACCTGCATGCTCACGTGGGCATAATCAGCTGAAATTGAGTAGTGGTTCCTTCCTTTGGAATGGTACAAGCTTCTAGTGTGCCACAGCCCCCAGCACTCCAAGTGTTTTAACAAATACAACATTAGAGTTAGATTACAGGTGACCTAGAAATTCCCTGGGTCATTTCTTTTTTGTTATTGTTTAATTTGCATACAGCATAATGAGCTTCATTTTGGGAGTTTCATACAATTGTATTATGTACTTTCGTGCTTGTTGTCTCATTACCTCTTCATGTTGCTCCCTTGTCCCATCCCACAAATCTCCCCTCTCGAGATATGTCCCCTTGTATTTTCCAATGGTGTAGCTTCCACATATGAATGAAAATGTTGTATTTCTTTTTTCCATAATGTAAAAATATGTTTATTTTTTAAATTTATAAATGTTGGTGGGGTACAGAATAGTAAGATTTTTACTCTATCCATTATGCAGCTATTACAGGTATTTCTCTTTCTGAGTCTGGCTTATTTTGCTTACTATGATGATCTCTAGTTTCTTCTATTTTCTTGCAAATGACATAATTTAATTCTTCTTTACAGCTGTATAATATTCTATTGTATATTTATACATCTTTAAAATCTGTTCATCTATTGATGGCACCAGGGCTGATTCCGTATCTTTGCAATTGTGAACAGTGCTGCAATGAACATGGAAGTTCAGATGTCTTTATGGCATGATGACTTAGATTCCTTTGGTTATATACCTAGGAGTGATATAGCTGGAACATATGGTTGTTTTAGTTTTCTGAGGAACTTTCATATAGTCCCACTAGCAAAGCAAAAGGGCTCCTTTTCCCTTCTGCATACTCAGCAGCCTTTGTTGTTCTTGTTTTGTTGGTGCTAACCATTTTGACTGGGATGAGATGGAATCTCAGTTTACTTCCCTGATGGCTAAAGATATTGAACACTTTTTTCATATATTTATTGGCCATTTGTATTTTCTTCTTTAGAGAACTGTCTGTTCAGTTTTATTGCCTACTTATTGATTAAATTATTTGTCTTCTTGGCATTTAATTGTTCAAGTTCTTTATATATCCTGGATTTTAATCATCTGTTAGATATATAGTTGGCAAAGATTTTCTCCCATTCTATGGGCTCTGTCTTTATTGTTTCCTTTGCTGTGAAAAAGCTTTTTAATTTTATGCAATCCCATTTGTCAGTTCTTGATACTATTTCCTGGGCTATTGGAGTCCTTTAAAGAAGGTACTTGCCTATGCCTATGTGTTGAAGTGTTTCCCCTATATTTTCTTCTTGTACTTTGAAAATTTTGGTTTTACATTAAGATCTTTGATCAATTTTTAATTAAGTTTTGTATAGGGTGAGAAATGGGGATCTAATTCCAGTCTTCTACATATGAATATCCAGTTTTCCCGGAACTATTTGTTGAATAGGCTGTCTTTTCTCCAGTTTTTGTTTTTAGCACCTTTGTCAAAGACCTTTGTCAAAAACCAGGTGGCTATAGCTGTATATGTTTATTTCTGGGTCTTCTGTTTGATCCCACTGATCTTCATGTCTGTCTTTGTGTGGCAGTACCAAGCTGTTTTTGTTACTATGGCCCTATAATATAATTTGATTTCAAGTGTGGTGATATCTTCTGCATTGTTTTTTCTGCTCAGGATTGCTTTGGCTATTTGGCATTTGAGCTTCCATATGAATTTTAGGATTGCTTTTATATTTATTTGAAGTATATCATTGGAATTTTGAAGGGAATTACATTGAATCTGTAGATCATGTTTCGTAACATAGCCATTTTCACAATATTAATTCTTCCAATCCAAAATCAATATGCAAAAGTCAATAACATTGTTATATACTAATAATGAACATGATGAGATAGAAATCAAAACAGCAATCTCATTCACAATAGCCTGAAAAAAATAAAGTATCTAGGAGCAAACTTAACCAAGGAACTGAGAGACCTCTACAATGTAAACTTCAAAACACTAAAGAAAGAAATTGAAGAAGACACTAGAACATGGAAAAACTTAGGACATTTCTTAAAACCTTGCTATTCAAGGCATTTTTATTTATCATCTTGAATGTAAACCATCCAGGAAGAATTATTTTCTCCTGTACCAGAGACTATTTACAACTTCCCTCTGATACTCATTCTTCTGTTTTAAATTTTGATGACTTTATACCAGCTTTTTCTAGTCCTTGTGGACTAGAGAATTTGAGATTCCTTTGTTATGAGATTTTATCACAAACTCCTACATAATTTACTATTCACTGTGCGCTCCCCTTTTTGCTTTCATTCTTCCTGTTTACACATTATTTGAGATATGACATATGCCTCTTTTATAGTTTTCAAATGCATAGAGTTACACTGAGATACATTTCACCCCTGTTGGAATGATTTTTGTTTAAAAAAAAAAGCAACAAAAAATAAACACTAGGAAGGATGTGGAGTAAAAGGAACCATTATACATTGTTGGTAGGAATGTAAATTAGTCCAGCAGTCCAGCCACCAAGGAAAATAGTATGGAGGTTCCTCAAAAAACTAAAAATAAAACTACTAATATGATCTGGCCATCTCATTTCAGGATATATATCCAAAGGCAATGACATCAGCATACAAAAGAGATACCTGTATGCCCATGTTTATTGCAGCACTATTCATAAGAGCTAAGATACAGAATCAGCCCAGATGCTCATCAGTGGATGGATGGGTAAAGAAAATGTGGTACATTTACACAGTGGCCATAAAGTGGCATATATACATAATAGCTATAAAGAACAACTGAAATCTTGTCATATGCAACAAAATGGAAGGAACTGGAGGACGTCATGTTAAGTGAAAGAAGCCACACACAGGAAGACAGGTATCTTATGTTCTGTCTCATATGTGGAAACAAAAACAAAAACAAAAACAAAAACAAAAAACAAAAAACAAACCAAAAAACTGAAGATGACCAGAAATTAGAAGAGGGATACCTAGGACATGGAAAAGGTGCTAGGGGAAGGATGAATGGTAGAAGAAATGGGAGAGGGTAGAAAGGTAGATAGATGTGATTAATGTAGGATGTATGTATGTATGGAAATATCATAGTGAATCCCACTAATTTGTACAGTTAATATGTATTAATAATTATAATAGTAAAACACATTTTAAAGTATTCCAAAAAGAAGAAATTGTAACAATGCAGGTGATGAGAAAAGCCCTCTTCAATGAATGCCATCAATGTGAGTCCCTCTCCAGAGGTGATTTGCTATTACTACTACATTGATATAGTATCCAAGGATTTTCCTTTCTGTTTTCCTGTTTGCAGTACAGTGTGTGTGTGTGTGTGTGTGTGTGTGTGTGTGTGTGTGTGTGTGCATGAAATGGATTCCATTTTATGAGAAATGTAATTTCATTTTGTGTTTTTGTAAGTAAATTATATTACATAGTGTATCATTGTTCTTCAAACTACTTTTTCACTTCTCCCTAGGTTTTGAACATCATTCACTGCTTCTGTGCTTCTGCATATAAGTCTACTTTATTCTCTTTTTCCCTTTCATTTCCTGTTTTAATTTATTTTATCTATTTTCTTTTACTTCTTTCCTTTTTCACTTTTCTTTCCTTTTCTTTCCTTTGCTTTCCCTTTCCTTTCTTTCCTTTTCTCCTCTTCTTTCCTTTCCTTTTCTTTTC